>SCDZ01000786.1:52183-135373 GCA_004143845.1 Drosophila lacertosa | reverse complement strand
AGTAAAAGAAGAAGCGCAAGAAGATTCCGTTACTTCTTGCGATCTCCTCCTCAATCTCACTGACGCATACAAGCATCAAATGAATGCATGTGTATCAATCTGACTTTTGCTTATATATGTATATTCATATTTTACAACAGACAACAATTCAGTTTACATGTAAATGCAACACAAAATACTTTTCTATAAATTTAGCAGTTGAAAATCACAGTTTTTTCGATAAAAAAAAAAAAGTTCGATAGTTATTAAAATGTTTCCGCTTCGTTGTGAATGTCATATTTGTATGCAGCTTGCAGGAGACGCAATAGCGCTACCTGACCTTCGTTTAATAACGCTTGATTTCCCTGTAAATTAAAAGTCGTACATGATTTTTTCTGCTGAAACGTTTCTGATACCATAGAAATAAGCAGTCTTTGATGTACATTCATATTTTGTTATGCGTTAGCAATTTTGTGCAGCACTTCAGTAGAAAAACCCACGGCACTTGACGATAAATCAGTAAACAAGTTTTTCCAGCAAAAGCAGCCAAGTAAACAACTTGTTATTGCAGCAAAGTGGAGCTCTTAAAATATATAATGAACATTAAGTTGCGCGTGACCTTCAACTTTTACGTAAACAAGATGATTAACTTAAAATACGATGTCTTAATAAATGTCCTACATTCGAATAACGTTAAAAGCACAACGCATTTTCAACTAGATCACAACCTATCGATATTCATCACTATCGTTAACTATCACGCGTGCTTTGCCCGATCGTCGACTATCGATAATTAATTGTATTTAAAATGCCATCAATAAGAAGAAACAAACAATTTGCAACAGCTTTTAATTAAATGCCGCACAAGAAAAACTAGACAAATTAATAGTCAAGATAATATAAGTTTTGAGTTTTCGCACAGTTGAGTTGTGAACTTGTGAAGATAAATAAAACTGAAAGACAAATTACGTTTTCATGTTGTTTTCTGTATCATTTGCGGCGCCCGCACATTCATTTTAGTTTTTTATGGCCGACTTTAGAAACTCATGCAATTGTGAAACAGAAACAGCAACAGAAACAGCAACAGAAACTCGACGCTCGTAACTTCAAATACAATGGGGACTACTTAGCAATGAAGCGAATGTTAATGGATTACGGGGCAAGTGCAATTTAGAGCGGACCGAGGACAACAGCAGGCGGCAGGAAGGATAACGGAAGGAAACAAGACAGTCGGCCAGACAGATAGACAGACAGACAGCCAGTTAGTCGGCCCAAGCACAGTCAAGTCAATGTGATGTGGTCAATGCGGCATGAGCTGTGCTTTGGCACGGACTAGTTGGGCGTCTGGTTGGTTGGCCAGGATGTGGATGTGGCTAAGCGCTGCTCAGGGCAACACAACCGCAACCTTGACATGCATCTGTGTGGCTGCCGTTGCTGCTGCTGCTGCTGCTGCTTGGTGCTACTTGCTGCCATTCCTGCCAGCGACAAGGACAATGGCTAAATACAGCTGGATGCTGTTGGCAGTGCCACTCCATTTGTCTAAACATTGCTGCGGCTTCGTCACGAAAGCTTTTTCTATTGGGCTTCAGACGACTGCCTGCTGCTTATGCAAAAGCACCCAAAAAACATATACTACTACATGCTTTCAGTTTGTTCGGCGTGCACAAAGCGTAAAGTCAAAGTTGGCCCAAAAAAAAAAAAACCACACACACACACACACACACATGCAAATAGAAACAGGCACTCAAACACACACACACACACACACTTTTGCACAGCCACGTAACAAATGCGCTTACACGTTGGCGGTTTTTAAGCTGCTGTCGACCAGTGCTGCCCATTTTTACTTGTTTCTAGCTGCTTTTTTAAGTACAACATTAGAAAATATTATTATTTTGTATTAAATCTTTATAAACTTATTTGTAATAGAATTTTAGCTAAGTCAATTGCTGCTCAGTTAACTTGTTTTTATTTAAATCTCTTTTTTTTTTAAGCAGCTAACAGAAGTCAAAATATGTTTTTTAGCCTTTTTTTTAATCTAAAATAAAATGCAGCAAAATAAAAGGAGGCACTTTTTTAAGTATATATTGATACTAGTTTCTTATTGTTAAATTTTGTATATAGATTATATATAATTATTTTTTCATGACTGTATTTAAGTGCTCTTTATAAAGATTTATTTAAAGGCTCTCAATGTTAAACTACACAAAGCTTGCAATTGAAGACTAAACTATAATAATATTACAAGTATTATAGATCAATGTATAATATAACAAAAATCACATTGCTTTTTTCCAATTTTAGTTAAAGTCAAGTTTTAAATTGCCATTTTTTTAATCACAATAAAATCAAATGTTCTCGTTTTGTTTTTGGCAACACTGCTGTGTGGCTGTGTGGCTGGTTAACATCGCTGCGATGTGGCAAAAACCGCTCGTTGGTGGCGCGTGCAACAAGATAAGCCAATTTCAATTTGATTCAAATGCTGCAGACGTTCGTGTAAATCAAAAGCCAAGCAAATGCCGAGCTCGAATAGTTGCAGACAGAGGACACTAAAGCAGCGGTTTTTGTGGCTGCTATTTCTGCTATTTCTGCTGCTGCTGCTGTGTCTTGACTTTCTAATGTGTTTGCATATGCCAACAGCAACAACAGCAACAACAACAACAACAACAACTACAACATTTAGCTTTGAATTTGCCGCGAGGCAAACGAGTTTTGGAGCGGCAGGAGCCCAGCAGGACCTCATATGCATGTTGATTGCCTTGGCGTCGCCCAGTTTTCTTCATTTCTTTTCTAACTGTGTCTCCTGCATTTGCAGCTTGGGGAATTCGCTTGTTTATTTGCTTAAAGCATGGCTCGCAACTTGCCACGCGGACAAAACTTTGGTCACATTTGGCGCGTGGGCGAACAGCAAAATTTGCTTGTTACATTTGCCAAACATGATGGCCAAAAATTCAATAAACTTTTTTTTTAGCTGTTTGCATTTCTGCGGCTTTGCTCGAACAAAACTATCGATTACGCTTTTCAAATGCTTGTTTCAAATATTATTCTATTTTCTTTTTATCACTTTTTGTTTATTTATGTGCAGCTGGCGCTGTTTGTTTGCATATACTAAATTCTTGGCAACACATGGCGTATGCGTAATTCGAGTTGTGCAACAATATGAAATGAACTCTTGACGAACTGCAATTTTTAGCCAGAATTAATCATCAAATAGCAAATAAATATGAAACGAAAGATATTTAAATCCCATTTAAATGTTTTTTTTTCTTTTTTTGAATGTTTTGCATAACAAATTTCTAATGCAAATATTAGTTAAATGTAGTTTGTGGTTGGAATATAATATTGCAAATTGATGAAAGGTTATTTTCGGAAAATATGCAAGTTTTGGGATATACATTGAGCTATAAATGTATTTATTTATATTTCTTATTAAATATGTATTTATATGTATCTATAGAGACATAGTTTTGTGGATAAATATATGGACCTTTGGCTGGTTTACATTTAGACCGTTATATAATTTAAGCCATGTTTCTATATATATTAATGTGTGTTTATATTTCAAAATCAAACCTTTGCCATTGTTAACTAATGTCTATTGACCCAATTAAGTTAAAAATAATACAAATTTTCGTACAATCGAACATTCTATTTAACTTAATTTAGAGCCAAAAATCGCTGCTTATTTACTTAACTCAAACCAAATACAATTGGCCAAAAATATATTATTTTTGCTTTAGTTCGACTGAAATGTGTGTAAATAATGTATTCAGTGAATAAAACAGCTTTTAATGTTATTTTAGAGTTGACCTTATTCAAACTAATTAAAATGAATTAATGGGTTTAATGGGAAGCGATTTTTATTATACGCTAAAATTTGTGTGAAAATGAATTTAAAATTAGAAACTTGTCTTTGTTAATGTATAATGAACAAATCTCCAAAACCAGTTTCTTATTTCATCTAATCTTACCTAATCTAATGTTATCTATTTTAATCTTACCTAATCTACTATAATCTAAATGAATTTTATCTCATCTTATCTAATCTAAATCTCATCGTATCCTTTGTTAAAGAAATCAATTGGGTTAATAAATTTATCTTCCACAGACTTAAGAGACAGTAATAATTAAATAAAAAATTAAATAAAAATATATTAATGATTTCCTTTACTTAATTATAGTTGATTTATAGCTTGAATCTTTTTATGTAAAATATATATGATTATATTTCTATATAGTTTACTAAAAAGCAAAGTAAAATAGAAGGATTTTTATATGTAAAAATTTCCAATAAAATTAAAAATAAAAAGGACGCAAGAAATGTTGTAAAAAATAAACTTCTCAATTTAATTTTTTTATATAAGTACATAAAAATAAATAAAGTAAAATGTTTTAAGCATATTTCTTAGGATATTTACTTGAATATTTGTATGTAAAATATATATGATTATATTTCTATATAGTTTACTTAAAAGCAATGTAAATTAAAAGGATTTTTATATGTAAAAAATGTTCAATAAAATTAAAAATAAAAAGGACGCAAGAAATGTTGAAATACATAAAAATAAATAAAGTAAAATGTTTTAAGCATATTTCTAAGGATCTTTACCTATGCATTACTTTGATATATATGATATGTAATTAACGTTATGATATGTATATAAACCCTGTTAATCGACTTTTACTACTTATAAAAATTAATTAGTTTTTTTTTCTCCCTTTTTTTTTTGTTATTTACCCAGCAAGCGTAACAATATTATTTGGCCTAAGCATATATGTGTGTGTGAAAAATAAAATACGTGTGCTTAGTTTGTCATGGATTTTCATTAATCTTGACACACTTTGACACACACACACACACACACTTGCACACACATACAAATGATGTGCGTAGTTGCCTTTGGGGCAGCTATTTATCACGCTAATGTTTAGGTAAAAGCAAAAGCAAAAGCAACTTTCACTCACCTAGTAATGGATTAGTGGCATTTGGATTGCCAATGACGACGCCGCCGGCTGGATAATTAGTGCCTGCTGTTGTTGCTGCCACGCCCACCGTCGGCTGTGTGGGCGGCCCGTAAACGTTGCCGCCAATGCCGCTGCCAATGCTCGCCTGCTGTTGCAACGGTGCGTGAGCATGTTGATGATGCTGATGATGTTGTTGCAGCTGCAACTGTTGCTGTTGTGTTAGCAACTGTTGTTGCTGTGTGCCAGCAGCCGTTGCGCCCGCTGTTGTCGCTGTTGTTGCGGCGGCCACGCCCCCCGCCTGCTGTTCACTCGACTCCTGGCGGGACAGAGAGAAACGTCGATTGCCCAGGCCGAGGCTCGAGATGCCACTTGTTACATATTGTTGCATGGAGCTGAGGAAACTCATGGCGGCATTTGCTGTGATTACCGTTCTTGTTGTTGTTGTTGTTCTTCTTCTTGTTGTTGTTGTTGTCGCTTAATTGGCTTAAACTGTTGTCGTTAGCCCCTTTTTGGCCGTTGTTGGTATTGTGAAATTAATCACTTGGAAACTTGGCGCTTGCAAAGAGCTCCGGATTTGCTTTCAAATTCGTTATGTTTTCTAATTATAAAATATGTAGACTCCTTCCAGCTCCTTTCTTCTATCGCTTTAATTGCCCGACCAGACAACGTTCCGTGCTCTGTAAGTAAAAATTGTGGCCAAGCCCCTTTTAGATTTGCTGCTTTTGGTTTTAATTGAAAATTTTGTGGCCCAGACTTGAAATTGAATCGATGCTGGGGCTTTATATATTTATATATATGTTAAATATGTTTCACCTGAGCTCCAGATTACAAGCAATTAGCTCACACACACACACACACACACACACACAGCTAAGCTGTTCCAGTTAAATTTATTCCCCAATTGTTTAAAGCCTTTGCCCCAAAGGCTATTTGTACAGCTTTCGCTTTTGTTGTTGTTTTTTGCTTTGTCTTAAGTCGAACATTAGAATTTTAAATACTGTTAGCCCCTTGAGTAGATTACCTTAGAAAAACAGTTGGTGAGTTTCAGAAAGCAGTCAACTAGAAAATAAATAAGTATATAAGTAACGCTTTCTGAACTTCCCAGCAAAGAGTGTTTCTTACTGAGTAAAGAAAAAGTTACTATAAAAAAGTTTTCCTCTTTCCCTATTAAATGTTTTCGTTATGTTTGTTGGCCATTTAAAAATCACACCCTTTAATTGATTTGTCACCTTTAATAAATATAAATAAAACACTCACAACATCCACAAAAAACATTTCCTAGAAACTCATCCTCCATTCGCAGCTGCAATTAATTTGCCAATGTTTTTTTTTTGTAGCATACTTTTCAGCGCCCCATTGAAATTAATTTGTTAACTTTTTTTTTAGGCCATGTTGGCAGTTGATTTGCTTTCTGATTGAGTTGCTAGCGCTATTTGTGTTGACTCATCTCCGTCTGCTGTTTGCTGTTTGTGCAAGCAATTTGCGCAAACACCGAAGAAGCAGCAAAATAAGAGAGAGAAAAAAAAGGTGAGTGGATTATATATATTGATTGTTTTTTTTTTGTTCATTAATTTTGCTTTGATTGGCCACTTTCTTTAAAATAAAAAGCCCGTGTTAATTTACAAAAAAAATGAAATGTTTTAAGGGGTCTATTTTTCTATTAAAAATCAAGCCAACAACTTTGCCAAAAACTAAACCGATTTTTATGTTTCATTTTAGTTTATTTATTTATTAACACTTATCTTTTGGCTTTAATTACTTTAGGCAAAAGGAATCAATAAAAAAATAGGTATTTTTGTATTTTTTTTTTTTGCTGTCTTCTTGTCTATCTTTTTATTTATTTGTGCCTGCCTTAATTAACGTTTAATCAGCTGCTTCGCTTGGCCCAATCGATCTGCATGAATGATTGGCCGAAACACCTTGCCGCCATTCGATTTCGGGGCTGTCTTTTGCCATTAGCCACAAAATCTAGGCCATAAATTAAGCCAGCAGCTGCGACAGACGCAATTATTGCTGTGTGTTTGGGCCATAATAAATGCAGCGGCAAACGCAAATTAGTTAATTAACTGTCCACGAGGCGAGAAACGTGAATGAATTGTGAGAGACTAAATAGAAATTTAGGTGACTTAACATTTAAATTTAAGAGTAGATAAAAAGCAAATCAAATATAAAGGAAAATTTAAATAATTATAAATTATATAAATACACATGTTTTCTAAAGCGATTAACAATTGCAGATATTTAAGCGCTTTAATTTCTTTAGGTTAAATAAAAACCCTACAAATAATAATTCACAAAAAATAATTCAATTATTTAAAAGGCGCTTTTTTTTGCAAATAAGAATTTTTCTAAAAAAATGTCATAAATACGAATATGTAATAAATATATTTTAAAAAGAACGAAATGAAAACGAAAAAATGTGTTGCATACAATTTGATTATAAAAAGTTTATCCATTTAAGCGATTTATTTTATTTTAAATTCGGGCATTCAACCTTTTTTAATATCACATTTATGGAATTAAAATTGATGCACATTAAAAGTATTTTTTTTTGCAATTGAAAATGTTGTGACAATAGTTGACATTAATATACCGTTGATTGGGCACAAAAGGCAGGCGCAGCAACAGTTGCAGCAACTGTTGCAACAACAGCAGCAGCAACACCAAAAGCAAACAACAACAATGGTTGTGTGTGTGTGTGTGTGTGTGTGTATCTGTGTGCTATTTGTGTGTAATCAGCGTATTTTATATTTATGCCTGGTCAGCAAGGACGCTTATTGCTGTTTTGTTGCATAATTAGCGGCTCTGCTTTTTGGTCCAAAAATAAAAACCGTTACTGCCGCGCATTTTGGGTTTATCAATGCGTGTGTGGCTAAAAATAAATCGTCGTGAGCAAAAGTTGATTTATACGCAGCACGTAAATTCTCCATTAAGCAGCAGACAAATGTATTACAATTAAATGAAATAGAGGCAGCAACAACAACAGCAGCAACAGCTGCTAACGCCCGCGGCCACGCCCATACGCCCACACGCCCACACATATGCGAAGCTTTAGCGAACAGCGCGCACAGGACTTTAATTAAGATTAATTGGGCACTGGCCAAGCCCAGCGGGCGAAAATAAGTTAGAGTACAACAATTGAGGCTGTTCGACGCGCAAATACCCTGTATACTAAGCTTGAACTGTTGTCACAAATATTTAAAGTGAAAGGAAGAATATAAGTCTCTGTTTAAGAGAAGCATTAAATGTTTATAAATAAAATAAAGATATATCATTTAATAATATATCATATATGTATATTATAAATAAAACATTACTTTTAATTTCTTTTAAAGAAAAGTAGGAAACAGCATAAATAAATTTATTATTTATTAGTCTTCAAACCAAATTTTGGCTCTCTAACTTTTCTACTCTGCGAGATATGCTTAGAGAAAAAATTATCGATTTTAAGAGAACGAACAGAGTTATCGATACCTGTCTATATATTTAATCTGGTTAATCTATAGAAGAACTTCAAACCGAATAACAAGCCATTAGCTCTTATAGTGCAAGAGATTTGCTTAAGGAAACAAAGCTGGACTTTAATTTTAATCATTTTAAAGAAAACGCGCATGTGTTATCGATAAATTCCGATAAACTATCTCTGTATGCTCAATGCGAATATTTTTCAGTAAATTTGAAGTTCCTAGCTCTTAAAATCGACGAGATATTTTTAAAGAATACAGAAAAGACGAATATATTTATCGATTTTAGGGAAGTGTGAATTGTTATCGGTAGCTTAACATAAATTTGATATGGAATAGATAAACAGAGACAACTAAATACTGATTAAAATTATATTAAGCTGATTTTTAAAAGTATTTAACTGATATATATTGAATATATAACTAAACAAACACAAATATCTTTCTTTACTTGTACATACATCATACCCTTTCTAACACATTTTAGGCAAATACAGGGTATGCAAAGCTAACGCGCAAAGCAAGGAAAAAAACACAGCGGAAACTTTAAGAAAGTCGCAAGTGACTTTTATAAGGGTGTGTGTGTGTGTGTGTGTGTGTGTGGAGTGGGTGTGTGTGTGGAGTGGGTGTGTGTGTGTGTGGAGTGGGTGTGTGTGGGTTGTGGGTGCTAATGAATGCCATTAACTAGCTAAAGCAACAGTAACAGCAACAGCAATGCGACCAGCTTCAATCTATTTAGTTTTTATTAATGATTATGCATGCGACATGTGGCATGTGGCATCAACGGGAAAAAACTTTCCACTAACTAAATGAAATGCGCATCTCGCACTTGTCTGGCTGCCCACTGGAATTTTGTGACTTTTGCTATTAAGTGAATATAATTTACTTTTCATGTCGAATGAAATCAGCTGCCAATTTGACAGTGTTCTATTTCCTTATTTTTTTTCTTATTATTCCCTTCTCGTTTTCGTTCTTTGTTATTTTTATTTATATTTTTAGCCACGCTTTTGAGCTGCCTAAGTCGATTTTCATTTTCACACATTTGGTATGCATATCTCTTGGCAAACAAACACAACACACACACACACGAGGTGTCCGGAATGAGAGCAAATGCCTGTTGATAAAACTGAGTGGCAGTCATAAAGAATAAAACGGAAAAAGAGCTCTTGGGCATAGGCGAGACAAGAATACACTTACTTAAAGATATTTTAATTAAAGTTATATAAATAAATATAAATAAATAGTAGCTAGCATTAATTAAAGCTGCAGCAGAAATATAAATAATAGTAACATAAACAATAACAGTTACAGTTTCCACAATTGTCACATTGACATTCTAGTTAACATTATTATAAATAACAGTAACATTAAAGCAGCTGTGCCAACAGCAGTTTTCTTAACAGTGGCTGTAGTATAGCTGCTACTGTAACAGCTGTAATTAAAGTTTCTGTTAAATCATAAATTCTAATAAGAAGATAACCAATAACATAAAAATTAACAGTCAAAGTTACTGCAGTAATTAGCAGCCGCTGCAAAAGTAACATTATTTGTCACAATAACATATTTGTTAACAGTTAACATAACAGTTACAAGTACAACTAAGAGGAGCTAATTTTTTTTGTTTATTTTAGTGCTTCTTTTAATCCCCTAAATGTAAAACTAGATTAAGTTGCTACTAAGGTAGCAGAAAACCTGTTTAAATAAATAAATATACAAAATTTAAAAAAAAAATAAATAAATAAATAAATAAATAAAAAAATTTCTTAGCACACTTTTCAGCGCGCAATAAATAAATATTTTAAAGTATTTAGAAAACATTAACTCTATTGACAGTCACAGCAACTGCAGCAATAGTTGTTATATAAATGATTTAAGACAATAAAATTTATAAATAATTCACAGTCGCATCTTCAAGAGAAATAACTGCAGTCATAGAATAACAAACTGTAACAGCAACAATTGCTAATGCTATAAAGTAAAGCAGTAGAAATAGCAGAGCTTAAAACAACATTAGCCGTAGCAGCAAAGGAAACTGCAGCAACAATAACAGTTAGAAAAACACAAAGAAAAGCCGCAGGAAAAGTCATTTGACCATTAACAATAACAGCTCTCATAGCGCTTACAGTAACAGTTCCTATTAACATTAACAGCAGCAGCTACAGTAAAATGTAACAGTAACAGCATCAAATGTTATCAAAATAATACAAACAGTAAGAAAAGCGTTTACAGCAACAGTTTTAATTAACATTAACAGCAGCTGTTGCTGCAAAAAGTAAGTAAGAAAATAAACTCAATTTACAATCTTTTTTACACTACACAAAACCAACTTTTGACAGCTGACAAAGCGCTTTAAAAAACGAAGTTAACCTCAAGTAAAGTGTATGACAAAAAAAAAAGCCGTAGCGCATAAAAAAACGGGAATGTTTTTCATGCGGCAAAGCTAAAAATAAGCGCAGAGGGGAACTGTCTTTGGGGTTGGGGTTTGAGGGGGGGAGGCGAATCAAATCCCAGTGCGCCACAACAACAAAAAAAAAATGAGAAAAAAATAAGAAAATGGCAATTGTAAGGCAATTTCAAAGGCGAAATTATTATGTCGCTTTATGTCATTTTTTTCTTCATTTTTTACTTTTTTTTTCGTTTTTTTTTTGTTGCAAAGCCAACTTGCAGATGAATGTGTAACATTTGTGTGGGCGTGGCTCGATTCGGTTGGTTTTTGGCGGCGTGTACGTGAAAATGACAAAGCAGCTGCTGCTGCTGCTGCGTCAAGGGCAACGCATGCTGCGGCATAAAATTTATATATTCACTTCCTCTCACCCACCGCAAAAAAAAAAAAAAAAATATAAAAAAAAAAAAAAAATAAAACAGGCACAAAATTTGTGGCACGCATTTCAGATTCGACATTTCGCAAGGCACAAAATAAAAATAAATAAAATGAGAAAAACAAATAAATAAACTGGCAGGGAATATAAAAAAAAAAAAGAAACAAACGTAAAGAAGCGAGTTTAACAAATGTGCGGCGTTCAAATGTCTTATTTAGGCGCCGTGTGTGGGGGCGTTGCAAACGGGGCGTGGCAATATATAAATTACTTTACGCACGAGCTGTCTGACGACCGAGCAAAGAAAAACGAGTCGCGATAACAGTCGGCAATTGTGGTTAATATGATTAAGTTAAGGATAAAAAAGACAGCAGGATGCTGCAAATAGCAGCAGCAACAGCAACAGCAGCAGCAGCAACAACAACAATGGCAACAATTACGGTGTCAGTGGCATTAATTGCAGCAGTGGCTGTGGAAGTGGAAGTGACGATAAAAGTATTAATTAGTGGAAGTAAAAGCGATTGGAAGAAAATGCTACTGTTGCAGTAAGAGCTACTGCAAATAGTTACTGCAACAGAGAAACACAACAAATTATGGTATATTAGAAGATTGAACTTAACATAAAGAAAACAAAAAACATTTAGTTAAACAATAAAAGCAATTAGCAGCAAATAAACTTGATTATCAGATTAAAGCTACCCCGTTAACAATTTATATATTTTAATAAAAAAAAATAGATCATAAATTAAAGGATAAATCGTAAGTTAAACCACAGCTGCGAATTAAACATGAAGCTTAACGGCAACAGTTAAAGAGATTAACATAAACAATTTGCAGACAATTGAAATCTTTGGCATTGTTAGTGACAATGTTGGAGGAAAACTTAATTAACTTAAGCAAGGACGAATGAACCGAATTTCACAGCTCAATGCAGGCAGCTGAAACAAGGACTTTACCGATAAGTAGTTTAAGTTTTGGTCAATGCACAACATCAACTAGTTCGCTGCGTTTGCCTTAATGCGAACACAGCTGCAATATCGGCCCATTATCTTCATCATCATCATCAACATCATCATCATCATAAATCAAGTTAGTGCAGCAGCAACATGCATCATCCTTTCCACACTTTTCAGCCAACTGCTTTTGTTTGCAAAGTCGCTGGATAAGCGCCCAAGGAGTGCGAGGATAAGCAGCAGCAGCTGCTGGAAGGATGGGCGGGTCCACTTGCACACTGTCAAATGCAATAAAACAGAGCCACAGAGCAGATCCTTTTGTGTTGCACTAGACCAGATGACATAGCAACAACAACAAAAGCGCAAAAAAAACAATAGTTGTAGACTAAATGGATACCCTGTAAAGCAAATATGCAGGCAAGAAAAAAGTCTTTGTATAAATAAAACTTTTAATTAAATATAACTAAATCTTAATTCTTTATTCTAATTATAAAACATACTCATATGCGAAACATTCCATTCAATCAATATACTCTTTATATTAGCACTTTTCACTTTGTACAGGGTATAACGACAATGAGGCAAGGAGTCAAGGATTCAAGGATCCATGAGTAATGTGGCTTGGCCATGCAAAGTGCCGAACCGAAGTCCTCTTTGATAAATGCGCTCAAGAGTCACCTGACGGCAGCAGCAACAACAACAACAACAACAGCAGCAACAACAGCAGCAACAGCAGCAACAGCAAATTGCTTAATTTGTTAAGGCCACACACACACACACACACACACACACACACGCACACTCGCCCATTGGCAGCACACACGGCGTATGTGCAATTTGTGCAAATGCAACACAAAATTCAATTAACTTGGCTCGTGGAACTAAACTCAACAGCAGCTGCTTCAGCTGCTGCTATTAATTACAAAAGAAAATGTCAAAAGCTACGCAAGTCAAATCCACACACACACACACACATGCACACCCTTTTGTTTGTGTGCTTTGCAAATCCGTTTTAATAAATTTCCCGCCGCAGGTAAAAAAAAAATAACAAAAACTTCAACTTTGCACAAATCTTAAGCTGAAATTGGAAAGCGAAAAACAAAAAAAACCGCTTCTAATTAGCTTTTGACAAAAGTCCAAACAAAAGCGCAGAAAACTCGTGAAAACTGGTGAAAACTGAAGAAAACTTGGCTTGCATTCAAAAAAATTTTCTGCAGCCGCAGTTTTCTATAAAAAGCGAAAAACTTTATTTTTTTTTGTTTTGTTTTGTTATCAAAAGAATTTTTGAAATGTTTTATGGATTATGATAAGCACAGGTGGAAGGATGTGCGTGCGTGTGTGTGTGTGTGTGTGTGTCTGTGTGTGTGTGTGTGTGTGTGTTTTTCCCATTATATCTGTTTGGAAACTCTGAAGAGTAATTGTTCATATATGAGATTGGTTTTTTTTTGCTTATGATTTCTCTTTATAAACCTAACTATTTACTGTTTATACATTGGGTAGATTAGCTTTGGGCAAATGTGTGTAACAGACAGAAGAAAGCATATATTTTTCCAATATTCTTGGTAAGTCTCAGTAACTTAGTCGATTAAATATTTTATATAAACATAAAAATCTTGGAGATAATAATAAATAATGGCTTAAAGTTGGTTTTTTTCTTATCGTTTATACCACATATAAATAGTTTAAGTTTCTTACAATAACCAAACACAATTTCTTATAATCGATTCATATCAATTGCTTACCCAATTTTGGGATTACAGGATTTAAGTTTAAAGCAAATCCTAATTAACTAATTTAATTGATAAAAATTTATAAAAATCCTTACAAATATCAGAACGACTTTACTTTTGGAATACCTTCTTTTAATTGCCTTAAAACAAAGCTTTGATTAGTTATAAAAGCTTTGACTTTGATTCAAACAAACATTTATTCCGAAGTTTTCATTAAGATCGCAGATTAAAGTAAGAAATTATTCAAAAATAAATAAATAAATATTATAAATATATTTTATATGTTTAAATGAAAATAAGGAAATTAAAGTTAGCTCGCAACTTGATTAAGGGTATTCCACAGTCAAAAAACTTTCCACTAAAGCAATTTAATTTGTTTTTAATGAACTTTCTAAGTGCAAGAGGATATCTTTTAGTTTAGTTTAGTCAAGCTTAAGATTCTTTTGTCATACAAATTTCATGTTAAATGTAAAAGCTTAAATATACACATATTCTCAAATATTCAAATGTTAATTATATATGCATAGCCTATATATTTAGATTCTTGGTTTGCCAATTAGATGGCGTAGTTTAATTAAATACGAAAGCACATTTTAATCAAATTTTCGGTGGCAACAGCGAATGCCAATTAAAACTATCAAATTACGCAACGTTCTAAGGGCTAATTATGTGCAGTCCTTGAAAGGCATCTGACTCAAATAACCAGCAAACCCAACTGAGATCGAGTTTATGTGTATGTGCGAGTGTGCGTGTGTGTGTGTGCGTGTGTGTTGTGTGTGTGAGTTGAATGTGTATTTGCGGTTGGCCCTAAAAATGCTTTGGCATTGAGTTTGAGCGCGTGTGTCACAGGAAATTGGAGAATTCAGCTGGGCGTCAGACCAAAGAGACAAAAGCAAGCACAAACACAACAAACACACACACACACACACACACACATAGCACACGCATGCATAATTAATGTACTGTGCGGCCTAATTGTCAAGTATGCGTAACCACAGATACACACATTTAATTGTTGCCTTTGAGACTGTGCAACAAATTTCGCATAGTTGGCCCCAATTGGGTTTTGGCCCCCCCCCCCCCAAAACCAGCATTAATTACAAATGCCAGACAAAGCATCGATTGAGGCTATTTAGCAGCTGTTTTAGCCAGCATTCAACCAAAAAGCAGACAAAGTTCCTAATAGAAAAACTCATCCTTAACGTGCTTTGAACTTGAAAGTCACCTTTTTTTTTTTTTTTTTGGCAAGGGTTTTAGCCAAAAGATTGCCCAGTTTATCGCAGGGGGTGGAATATTCTTGGCTAACGCTTTGTTTGGCTTTATCATGTCAAACAACAAAGATGCCAAAGATGTTGTCAACAACAACAACAACAACAACAATAGCGACAACAATTTGCAGTCTGAACATTGTTGCAAATTACATGAAGAAAAAAAATCTGTAGACGGCTGAATGCACACGGCAGCGACATAAAGGCAGACAGGGGCGTTCTTTAAAGGCGGGGGGGCGTGGCATGGCCTGACGCTGCCAGACGTTCAAAGTTTCCAAGCGGTTGGCTGCGCGCTTAAAGTTCATTTTACTCGCTTTACAAAAGGCCATAATAAAAAATCGGGTTTTCAGCTATTTCTTTTTTTTATTCTTTTTTTTTCCTTTTTTGTTGCTTTCTCTTTCATTTTGTGCAGGCAGCTTTGGCATTGACGGCCAAGTTAATTGTTTGCATTCATTGCGCGCTGGCAAGGACCTGCAGCAGCTTATTTACGGCCAACAACAACACTCGCACACACACACACACACACACACACACGCACACACACACTTAGTAAACGATGCATGCATTTTTAGCAGCTCGCGCTTTGCAATTAAAAATGCGCTTTTTTCGCCCTTTTCACACATTTTTTTTGTTTTGTTTTGTTTTGTTTGCCTAAATGTGCGTTAATTAAAAAGGGGCACAAGGGGCTACCCAAAAACGGTTCCACTTGGAACACTCGCAAATTAACTAAACAGTCGAAAAATATGCAAATGCAATCATATTTATTTCAATTATGAGTTAGAAAGTTTCATAGAAAGTTGTAAAAGTTTAAATGCAATTTTGTAGATAAAAGTTGGACTTTCAGCTATTGAAGTGCGTTTCATTTAAGCCCGGATTTTGGCTTCAAAATAACACGTTAGAAATATTGTTAAGAGTAAAAACGTTTAATATGAGTTAAACGTTTAATATGATAAAAGTTTATATTACTGAAAGCTAGGGCTAAAAAATTGATGTAAAGGAGATTTTTTTTAACAAAATCTTTTCGGCTTCTAATATATAGCATTAATAACAGAATAATCCATTTAAGAATAAAAAAAAATCCTACTTAACAGCTTATATCAATCATAATTATAATCCAATTAAACATTCTCTCATTATTGTTATTAATTCTATAATTTAAGAATAAAAAGCTATTAATCTAATTCATATAAAATATATAAAATAATCTTAGCTATCGTACAGAAACTGTATACATCAAAATAATCATAATATATTATATCTATATTTAGAAAATCTTCCTTAACGGCTTTTGTAATATATCATTATTAACATTAATTACAATACATTTAATTATTATCTCATTGTTGTAATTATTTTTTTAATTTAAGAATAAAAAGCTATTGATCTACTTCATATTTTCATTTTTTCATTTAAATAAAATTGCCTTCCCTTATAGGAAATGTATATTTAAAAATAATAAGAATATATTTTGTTTAATAAATAATGATAATAATGTAATAAGCCATTAATAACCGAATATAACAAAGTTAAAATTAATTTTATTATCCTCTCATTATTGTCATTATTTTAATAATTTAAGAATAAAAAGCTTTTCATCTAATTTATTTTTTCCCTTTTTAATGTACATAAAATAATCATAATATATTTTATATATGCAACATTCTAAACAGCAAAAATAATATTTAATTTTTAATTGGCAGCTAACAAATAATATTTTATTAGCGATATTTAATTGGCAGCTAACAAATGAGACTTAAAACAGACTTTTACCACAATTCAAAAAATCACAACTCGATTGTTAATTTATTTAAACATTTATGTGTATACAAAAAAGGTCAAATAAATTTCACATAAAATGTAATTTCTGTTGTAAATTCGATTAAACTTTAGTTCGGTTTTGTTCCTTTTAATTTATGGTTTTAATACCTTGAAAAACCAAATATGTTTTTACATAAAAACTTTTTTTTGACATTTTTTCCTAATAACTGAATATAATATTTAAAATATTTATAATATTTATATGTATTTATTTATTTATTACTAAAATGTAGTTCAATTAAACCTTAAGTAAATTATGCAATTTTCATGAAATTCAAATAAGAATTTATAATTTAAAGAAGATCTCATTTCTTTACTTTAGCTATGTAAATTGATGTTGGAAATTGAAGATTTTGTTTGGACATATTTGAACTTTAACATTTTTACAGTTTTTTCGCAAGGACATAAAAAATACTTTGCAGCTTACGATAAGTAACGGCAACTTGAGCGCATTACTCAAATTTGCTGTATCTATATATATTTATATTATATATGTGTATGCGTGCATATATATATGTATATATATATACTTTATATTTTATATTTAGTTGAGTAACGGCGACGACCGCGTTGTCAACCAAACGTTAAGCGGGATTAGCGTACTACGCATTGCTCTTTTTTTTGCCAGCGACGACAACAATTACACGAGTGTCAACAACATCAACAAGGTGGCAACAACAACAACAACAACTTCGCGTATACGCTTTAGATCTTTAGGTACTTTGCATATGCCTTTAATATGAGCTTAAGAGCGTAAAAATGGCAAAAGTCGAAGGCTAAGACAAAAGAACGCAGACAGGCCGACGGAGAAGGGGAAAAGGAAGAGGGCAAAGACTTTAACTGGGAACACAAAGGGAGGGAGGAAGGGAGGGAGGATTGGCTGGGAGGGAGGCGACTGCTTATGAGCATGTTGTAAGTGGATACAAGTAGCTCTCGTCTTGACAGCTTTGTTTTCGCACATTTTGTTGTGGGCTGGAGCCGCAGGCAGGCGGCAGAGACAGACGACAGGATAAGGACACTGGATAGGACACAGTTGAAGCACTGTGGAGCGACAAATACACACTTGATAAAGTTTTTAATTAAAATAACTGAGCAATAAAACAGCGCAACAAAATGTTGCAAAAATAATGACAACGGCAAGCGAACGAACAAAAAGTAGAAGAAGAAGAAGAAGAAGAAGACGAAGAAGTGCGTCCCAGCAAATTAGCAATGACAATTTTCTTGTGTCAGCCACATATATTGCGTATACGCAATGTTGTCGCCCCCAACCAACCAACCAACTCGCAAAGCTCTTGTTAATTGCATTGGTTAAAAGGGCGAAGCAATTAAAATTTTACAGCACTCGAGTTATGACCCCGAAACAAGCACCTGCCACCAAACCAGCAATGTTGCTGCTGTTGCTGTTGTTGCTGTTGCTGTTGCTGTTGTTGCTGCTGGTCAAAGCAATGGCCCTGAACTTTGGCCCGGCAGCGCTTTTGTTATTTGTTAAGGTCGTTGAATATTTGTATAAGTCTTGCGCTCGAATTGATAAACGTTTTAAGACTCAGACAATGACTCAGCAGCAACAACAGCAGCAGCGACAACAGCAACAACAAACTCTAACAACAACAACAACAAGCATGATGCTATTAAAAATAAAAGCAGCATCATCAGCGACAAAAGAAGCAGCAGCAACAAGAAAATCAACTAACACACAAGCAACAACAGCGAAAAACAAAGAAAAATCAGCTTAAAGTATAAGCAGCAACAACAACAAGTAACATTAGCAACACCAACAGCAACAAACTATGAAAATAACAGCAACGAAGACAGCAGCAGCAGCAGCAGCTTTAACAGCAGCAACATTATCACTAATCATATTAAAAATAACTTTAACAGAAGGCACAACAACAGCAACAGTTGCTATGTCAAACACCGCAGCAACATCATTCATAACAGAACTAAACTTAACAACAAGTGCAGCAGCAACATTGGCAACCACATTAAAAAACAAAGCAGCAGCAACATTAACAACAATTGCAGTCAAAGGATTAACAAGAGCAACATTTGAAGCAACAGTAACAACATAACAACCAGCAGCAACATCTACAACAGCAACATCAGCCACAACAGCAGCTACAAAGCTAACACAAAAAGCAGCAGCAACAGTTGCCGTGACAACAGCAACTGAAATGGCAGCAACATTTACAGCAAACTTGAGCAGCAACAGCGACAATTGAAAAAGTAGCATCGGAAACTTTGTCAACAACAGCAACAACAACAACAACAACAACAAAAAGCGCAGTAGCACAAAAAAAATGCAGTTAAAAAAACAGTAGAAACAACAGCAGCAACGGCAGCAAAGGAACAGCAATAGCAACCAACTGCAGCAGCCGCCGCTACAACAATAGCAGCAGCAACTATATCAATAGCAACTGTTGCCGCGGCAACAGCGGCAACAACTGCGCCAGCAACAAACAGCTTAAAAAGTAGCTTCAGCTGCAATGTCAACAATAGCAGCAGCAATAGCATAAACAAAAGAAGCAACGGCAACAGCAGCAATTACAGCAACAGCGACAGTTGCAGCACAATCAACAACAACAACAGCAACAGCAACTACAGTTAAAGCAAACTGTTACAACAGCAACAGCAACAACAGGAATCTAAAAAAAAAAAAAATTACACCAGCAGCAGCAACAAAACCAGCAACAGCAACAGCAGCAACCACCAGCAGCAGCTCATTAAAATATCATAAATCAAATTGCAAGCTGCATAATGAAAACTTCTTTTTTTGTGTCCACTTTTTTTATTTTTATTTCTTTTTTCGAATAAAAAATTGTATTAAAAACGCGACTAAAGAAATTTCACAGCTTGTTTAAAGAAATGCGTAACAAAAAAAACAAAGCAAAAAAAAAAAAGTAATGCAAAACTTGAGCGAAGCTGAGCTGAGTTTGGGCTTTACATCAAGATTGATTGATGACATGGCGTCAATTTGCTGTAGCGCCCTCAAAGTATGCAAAGCGAAATTGTGCATGTGAATGCTGAAGAGCAGTGAAAACAGTCTGTGGGCGTAAATGATGGGCGTGCCATGACTGGGCCGCACAGTTGTAAGGACAATGAAAAAGGCATTAAAATGCGGTCACTCCCCGTGCCAGACAACAGTGCAAAGAAGAGAGAGAGAAAGTGTAAGAGAGAGAAAGGAAGTTGAAAGCTGTGTTGTGGTTTTGTGCGTGGGCTGCCTTCTGTGTGTGTATGTGTGTTTGTGTGTGTGTGTGTGTGTTAGCTGCCCAAGGGTCTGTCCCAGCGGCACACAGCCGACAGCATAGCTGAGAGCTTGAATAACAAATAGCATTTTTGATATGAATAGATGGCTAAATTTGTCATAGTTGATTGACCGAAAAATTGTGTGCTGCCAAAGCAATGCCAAACCATGAATAGACATTTTTAAAATACATTTTTTATTATTAAATATATATATACACGTCTTTATATAGTATATGTATATGTATCTATGAATAGCGCTAATTGGGCAGACAAAATGTGGTGCAGAAATTTTGTGTTCACATGTAAATCAAGATTTTGGGCATGATTTGATTTGAGAATTTACTTGAGTTTATCAATACGAGCAATCAGTTTTGAAGGAAAGACAAGCTTGCTTAGCTTAACAGTGTTGTAAAACAATCTTGGAGTGTTTGAAGTGGACCCTCGATTGTTTATGGCAATATCAATAAGTTTTAATCGCTTTTATTTTATTTAATCTGTTGCTTCTTCTTTTATTTTATAAGTAAAACTTGAAGAATTTAAAATCTATTAGGACCTTTTTTTAAGAATTTCTATAATATCTACAAATTATCAATATAGATATAAAAATTCACAAAAATTTTTATAAGAATATATGCTTTAGAATATATATAAAAATATATATTTAAATATTTTTTAGCTTCGTAAATCTCAGCTTAAATTTTCTGCTTATTTTTATATATTTTTCTATAAATTTAACCAAATAAAATATTAATTTTAATAAACTAGAAGATAACTAACTTTAAACTAAATGACTTTGAGTTTTCTAATTTCAATAAATTTTCAGATTTTATATATTGTTTGAACTTTTTCAACTCACAAATGCATCTTAAATAACAAAATTTATCTCAGATCTTTGCAGTTGAATTCTTCATAGTTTTGATTGCATGTTGATGTTGACAGGCATTTAAAAATTAATGAAACTCAGTTCAATTTTATTAACTGTCTGGACACGTAGCAGGCTGCATGATTAATGAAAGCTGCTGCTGCTGCTGCTGTTGCTGTTGGTGCTGCTGTTGGTGCTGCTGTTGCCGAGGGGCGTCAAATGAATTATGCATATTTGTTGTCACTGTCAGCCACATGAGGCTGGCTACTGACAACAGCTGCTGACCAAAAGAGCACAACAAGACACATGTGTGTCTGTCTGTGTGTGTTTGTGAATGGCGACACTTTCCACACACACACACAGATAAGAAAAAAATTATGCAAAATTTTGTAAAGTTTTGAGGCATATTGTTGCCGCATCCAATTATCATACGCACCACAAAGCAACCACGGCAGCAACAATTTGTTGGCACATCATTAAGCCCGGGGAAACGTGGGTGAATATTTAGTCCTGTTTCTGGTCCGTTTTCGGTTTTCGGTTTCGGTTTTTCAACTGTGAGTGTTTAGCCTGTCGCTTGGCTAGACAACATTGTCTGTTGCCATGCGGGGCACGTTTCGATGCGGCAACTGCAACAGATAAAACATAAAGATTAGATAGAATAGAGAACAACAACAAAAAAAAGAACAACAACACAGTCATAAAACATATCAAAATCGCGCTCGGCAATTACGTTCGAGTGATGCTTTTCTAATTTAGAGCTTAATTTGTGCGGATTTAAGACACAACAACGACAAGCGAAATGTTTACTTTGTGTATTTATTTTTCCTTTTTTTTTTTTGTTTTTTTTTTGGGGTAATGCCATAAAATGTCTGCTAGGCAGGTACAAAAGCAACAACAGCAACAACAAAAGCGAAAGCAGCAACAATTTGCAACACTTTATGCGCGCCGAGTCACGTTACGTATACGCCCCCGGTGGCATGTACATAAATTTAATCCAACAAAATGCTCGACGCGTCTAAGCTCTCTGTACACTGAACGAAAAAAAGTCGATAGCGTTTGCTTTGCTTATATTTGCAACATTTAATACTTCATGAAATCAACTTTTAATGTTGTTGCAAAAATATTAAAAACGTTTTTAAAATGGCTTTAAAAAATTAATGTTCGTTTATTATTAACATAAATGACTTTTAAATAACTTTTTCAGTCTTCCGAATTTTAATTAAAATAAAAGAAAATACATATTGTTTAAGTACTAAATTAAGAAGTACTTAATTAAGAAATCGTGTACTTAAAAAAACAATATATAAAACGTTTAAACTGTATTCAAATTTTCTATTAGCAAAGTTAAGAATTAAAATAAAAATTTATTTCATAAATACTTTATGCACATGTTTAGTTATATATATAAAAATATTCTTGCTTTTTTAAGGCCCACAAATATCCGTTTTTTCTCGAAGTGTTTTCTGTATTTTTTTTTTCGGGTCGTTATGTGTGCTATTTTTTGTTGGTTATTTTTTGTTTTTGTTTTTTTTTTTTTTTGCCCACATAGACAACTTTGGGCAGTGGCTGCGACGGTTGCCAGCGCAGTTGTCGTTTAAACATTTCCGCCCAAGTTGCATGAGTTTCCGTTTCCGTTTGTTGATTTTACGCACTTAAGTTTACCCCTCCCCCCCTCCGCCCCCCCCCCTCAAGTCGGACTAAATAGGTCGCCGTTGCCACTCTGTTTTTTATGCCATTAATTGCCTCGGCTTCTGGGTTTCGCCTTTCGAGGTCCTGTCCGGCTGAGCCACGCTTGATTGCCCGGCCGTAAACCATTTGCTCGCTGGAGCAGGTGAATTGCGTAGCGGATTTTTTTTTATCTTCTTCTTCTTTTTTGCTGATTGGTCATTTGACTAAGGCAAAAAAAATTGATTTTCCCTTTTGATTTTATTTTAGTTATTTTTTGTTTTTGTTTTGGGTGCAAATATAAAGCAATCCAAACTAAATCTTACAAAATGAACGCAAGACAAAAAGTAAACATTTTTAATGTCATTTTTGGATTACTTTTAATGCAATTAATATCTCTTGTTCTTCTTTACTTTTTGGCTGCTAAGACAGCATAATAAATCTAACTTATGCTTTTCACGCACATCTTGAACTCAGCTGCTTTCCTCATTATGAGTTAATTACTGAGTAATTAATAATTATATATTTTAGCTGTAATTAAGGTAATTTAAGCACTTCAAATGAATTACGGGCCAATGAAATTTTAATATAAAGCATTTATTTTAAAACAAATGCAATTACATACATTTTTAATAAATTACTGAGTATTCTACATTGCATTTGGAGCAGGGTATATAAGTTTTTGTGTTTTTAATTAAAGAAATACGTAAGGCATATAAATAATTTTATTTATAAAGTAGATTTTAATGTCCAATCCAATTTTAATGCTTGGTATTATTTTGATCATAGTTTTTATATTTTCTGGATTATTAATTTAATTTAATAATATCCTAGTAATAAAAGCAAGTTGTACCAAAAGTAAAAGATTTTTACACAATGTCCGCTAGTTCAGGATAATTTTTAATAATTATTCCATACCAAAAAGAAAAATTATTTAGTCAATGAGATACCCTGTATTCAACACGCACAACATGTGTTAATTAATTAATGGAAAAAGTCCCGATTAAAATAAGTTTTCAATCAATATTTATCGACTTGCGAGACGAGTTGTTTTTGCTGGATATTGTTTTTATTTTCGCTCACGCATTCAATTTAATTAACAGCCGCATTAAGTTTAAATGCCAGTTAAGCGGCAAAAGGCAAAAAGGGTCGCTGTGTGTGTCCATTTGGCCAGGGTTGCCAAGTCAACTGTGGACAGCTTTTGAATTGACAACACAAAGTCAAATCAAAGCCACAGCAGGCAAAAGCGCCTGTCAACAGTTGTTGTTGTTGTTGTTGTTGTTGTTGCCAACATGCGAAGTGGCCAAGAGACAACAGGCCAAGCAGCAGCAGCTGCTGCAACTGAAGCAACAATGCAAATGGAAATGTGCAGCAAGTGTGTCTATAAGGGGGCGGCGCCGAGACGACTGTGTGTGTGTGTGGGGGCGTGGCACAAAGTGTAGCTTGCAATGACAAAACTGTCAAAGTGTCGCCTCTCGAGCAAATGTTCATTCGCTTTGCCTTTGGTCAGTTTGCCTGCCACCTGCCAGTTGGATAAATGCGCGTCCGCTCTCTCCCTGTCTCACTCTTTTCTCTCTCTTTCCCTCTCTCTCTTTCTCGCTTATTCTGTAAATTTGTGGCCTGTTAAATGGCATTTTGAGCTGTATTTGTGCTAAAAGCTTTTGTTAATGGTAGCGTCAATATTTTCCAGGCTTTAATAAAATATGCTGGTCAAAAGAAGATGAAGAAAAAGCGAGAAACATATTCTTTTTTGCCAGCGCCGAATATTAAATGCCCTTTCATGAAGTTATATTCTATTTGCTGCAACTTTATATAAAAAAAAAAATAAAAATCAAACAGCATAATAACAAAAAAGGAGAAATCTTTTTTAAGTCACCCATCAATCTGAAAGTTTTGTTCTGCAGACAGACAGAAACAAATGCTGATCAAGCGTATATATAATTTATGGATGCGAGAATAGCTTTCTGAATGCGACATAATTTATAATGCGCTTAGCCAGGGTATAAAATGCGAAGCGGAATAAATAAATACGAATACTTTGTGTGTGTTTCTTTCTTTTATTTTTTTTTTGACGAATGAAATTGAATAGCACACAAACACATACATACATAAATGATATGTGGCCAAAAGCCACGTAAATTCATTTGCCACACAAAAAGCGAAAGGGGAGAGAGAGAGAGAGCGCCGAAAAGAAGGCTAACAGAAATACTAACCCTTTTTTTTTCTCGAAGGGTGGTGGCAGGGAGGAGGGGGCGGGGGGGATGGGCACACAAAACTGACAAGCGAAGCGCCGAGTCGAGCCCCTGTTACGTGGCAGCCTCGAGTGCTGAGAGTCCCGTTGACTGTTTACTGTTGCCTTTTGCTCGCATTTACACAATATAAATTTTGCACGTGTGTGTGTATAACATACACACGCACACACACACATGTGTGTGTGTGCTGGCGTGTATTCAGTATTTTTGGTATTTCGGGCACGTAAAACATCAACGCATAAATACAAAACATGCAACGTGCGAGGCACAAATCGAAGAAGATGCGCATTAAAGCTGCCACAGCGTAAGTTAAATTGTTGCTGCTGTTGCCGCTACTGCTGCATGATTGATTGATTGATTGATTGACTGACTGACTGCAACTGTTTTAAGCGCAGACAAACTCAAACAGTTTTAAGCTGCACTTTAATTAAAGTTTTTTGTTTCATATTTATTTTGCAGCAGCTTAACGCTTATGAAAAAGATTTTATGAAAACAGAAATACTTTAACAGTTGTGTGTAAAAGATATAAAATCAAAAATTTTAAGCTTAAAAATCACAAAATGCAATTTGTTTAAGAGGATTAAATAATGAGTTCGTAAAATCATTAATAGTTGCTTTGTGCTTCCGGGAATTGTTTTTGTCGCACAAATTTTCTTGGAAAAGTGCTCGACTTGGTTCGTATTTGGGGCTGAAAGCTGTATTGATTGGATTTGTTCGCGATTCCATTGAAAAATATGCAAATTAATATCCTTTTGGCATAATAGTCTTATTGTCTGTTTAATGACATTTTGACATTATTATTACAGGAAGTGCATTTTCCAAAAAGGACAACTTTAAAACAGTTCAGCAATGCTAAATTAATTAAGTTCAACTACTGTAATTACTTTAGTATTGGTTTAATAATTACTTAGGGTTATCCTCTTAATAAAAAGTAGTTTTCCAATATTTTTTTAAATACATTTTAAGTATTAATTTTTATACATATAGATATGTTAGTTATTTCAATTCATAACAAAAAATAAAGTATCAAACCTATTTTTTATGACAAATGCTAAGTAATTAAAAACAGTTTAAAGTAATTAGGGTAACAAAAATCTATATACCCAGTTCAACTTTCTTCAAAAAAAACAAAAAAAAACCTCAAAAACTTCTTTTTAAAGACTCTCACCTGACAACAACAACAACTGTTGGACCTTTTGGCCCGGTTGAGTACATCCTTTTGGTATTCCTAATGCGGTGCCTTGCCAGCCTTTTCCATATGTGAAAATTCAATTTGTTATAATTTGAAAATTTCGTTTTACGTTATGGAAATGCGCACGATAAGCCGAAAGACGACTGCAAAAGCAGAGAAGAAGCAAGGCAAGGCAAGGAATACAAGCACACAGATGGGCGAGCCCAATTTTTGTGGCAGGCGAGGGGAGGGAAGTCCTTTGGCAGGCGCGACAAAAAGCAATTTGTGGCAGCTTAAATGTCAATACGAGTTTCTTTTTTGTGGGCTACGACAATCGGTTGTGCATTAGTTGTTCTTGTTTCTATACTTTTGGACGTATAGAAAATGGATTGAATAGGGTATATTGTAGTTGTGCTAAAATTGGAGTGTAAAAAGAAAGGGAATTCAAGGTTTTTTATAATCCATCCTACCAAATATGGCTATAAAGTCAATTTTATGACATAAAGCTGAGTACAGGGTATCAGCTAGTCGTATACCCTCAACTAAAGCTACCTTAAGCTCAGACTTTTAGTTTTCTGTTCATTCTTCGATACCAATTTTAGGAAAATAATTCGATTTAAGCGATAAACCTGAATACAGGGTATCTTTTAGTCGCATACATTCAACTAAAGCTACCTTAAGCAAAGACTTTTACTCTCCCATTGATTCTTTCACATAAAAATTAGGAAATATTTTATTTCCAGCAGATTATCTGAGTACAGGGTATTTACTAGTCCTATACTCTTAGCTAGAACAACTAAAACTTGTTGTTTTGTTAGAGTAAGTGTTATAGTGGGCATATGCTAAGCACAAGGTGACGGGCTATAAATAGCCAAACACGTCTTGGCCATTTTTAGATGTTGGCCACATTTCCTGTCTGTTGCGGGTCGGGAGCCGGGGGCGGAGGCGGAGGCGGGACAAGGGGCGTGTCATGTGGCAAGCATAAAAATAAAGTTCTGTTTGTGCAGCTAAAAACAAATTGCAAACAATAAACAGAGCTGCCAACCTACGCCAAAATACACATGTATAATAAAAAAAATACACACCCACGCACACACACACACACACGCACACACACGCACAGCAGCTGCCTAAGGACATTTGCTTGTGCTTCAGTCAGGTGGCAAAAAAAAAGGAAGAGAGAACTGCAAAAAAAAAAAAAAACAAACTGAGGCCCACGCAAAATTGAGACATGTAAAAAAAAAAAAATTACGGCTGTCGGTTTTGTTTTTTTTTTTTTTTTTTTTGTTTTTCCGATGGCGAATATAAAACAGAGCTCGTTTCCATCTTTATTTGGTTTTGTTAATAGCTGTTGCTGATATTTGGCTCAGTTTTACAGCATTTCAATTGTTGCGGCCCTTTCTGATTATTTATTGAATTCTCATTTCATTCTGGGCACTAGTCTGTCAAATAAGCCTCACCTTATCACAACTAATTATCATGGCTGTCAGCAAAACAAAGCGTCGCTCGCACAATGTTCGCACTGATATTTGAAGTGCAACATGGCGTATGATTAATACGCACACAAATCATATTAAAGCCTTTCAGTCTTAGAGCTTAGCCAATGTCTCCCCTTATCGACAGCGAACAGTGCTTTTATCTGTTGTGTTTTAATACACTGAACGAAGGGTATTCGATTTTGTTATGGTATTTGCAATACATTAAAGAAGATTTATTATTACAGCTGTGTGAAAAGTTCCGTTTATGACTCTTTGCATACAAATGTCGCTCTTTGTTTTGAAGCTATCTGAAAGCTGAAACTTGGCTTTTAAATTTATGATACAGACAGTTAATATACATATGTCGAAGTCAAACCGATCAGATCTATATTTTATAAAGCTGCCATAAGATTTATAAATCAAAAACTAGCTAATGTATGTACAACTTTTTTGCAGCTTTAAATCTTATTAAAATCGGGGAAATATAGCATAATAAATAAATTAAAAAGTCGTTCTTATATGACTTATTTATCTTTAATAATTATATTATAATAATATGAAAACCCTTTTTATTTTATTTTATTTAATATCATAGCTAAACTCAGTATTTAACAAGATTTACTAATCGATATATATTACAACAAAAAGTTTTAAGCTTGTGACAATTAAATTATATAAATCAGTTTTTGCCATAGAAAGTAACTGTCGAAAAATTAGTTTTTATATAAACAATTTTTCTGTTCTTCAATATAAATTAAAAAAAATTCGTAAAAAATTCATGTAAACAAAAGCTTATTAACATATGATTACTATATAATATGGTTATCACGCAAAGTTAAAGTTAAGACTTTAACTCTCATATGTAAACATAAAACATATATAAAAGTCTATATGCTTTTTATCCTAAGGGCATTAAAACTTTGGCTGCCGAAAAAAAATAAAAAAAAAAAACATGCTCCTTCTAGTTGTTACTATTATTATGTATTTTTATTATGTCTAACAACAATGGCAATGAATGACCAGCTCAATAACTCAATCAGTTCTCGACACAGACACAAAACGCAGACAACATAAAATTGATGCATTTGTTAAGCTGCGAGGGGCAAGGGACGGGGAAAGGGTGGGGGAGGGGGGAAGTGGGAAGTGGGGTTGATAAGACGAAAATATCTAATAAAATGTTATTTCCAACGCCATGTTTTTCTATCCCACAAAAACACACACACACACACACACACACACATATATATATATTTATCTACACGTATTTGTTACAAAATCGATGAATCAAAGTAAATTACCAGAAATAAATGAGATAAAATATGTGTATACGATGATGAGCATGAGCTGAATATACCTGTACAGGTACAGGTAGACAACAGCTTATGGGCGACTATGTGTTAGGCTAAGCTTTGATTTAGCCACGTTAACCGAGCTGGCTAGCTACTTATACGTTGACCTGGAAACAAAAACATAACCGCAGCGTTAGTTGTCGCCATTATGAACACTGTTTGCCTGAATGGCAGCCACTAAAACTGCCACACACGCACACCTAGTATACACACACATACATAGATAGATAGATATATGTATGTATACACTCTATACAGGAAATTGAAAAAGTTTGTATATGGCAGACATCCGTTTCAGCTGCGCTGCGCGTTGAGTGCGCCAACTAATTTAATAAAGCAGCGCGACATGGCCACTTTTTACAGCCAAAACACACACACACACCTAAACACACACACACACACACTCCAGTTACTGTTACACATGTGCTGCTGGCCTTTTGTTTAGCCATTTTCAAAAAGTTTTTCCTTTTTTTTTTCCTTCTTTTTTTGTCTAAGTAATCATATAAATATTTCTTTGTAAATGTGTTAGCCAAGTTATGTGTGTGTTTGTGTTTGTGTGTCCAATTGTGCTACGCTATGCGTAGCCCAAAAAAAAAAAAAGAAGCCAAGGCGCGTTGCGTGTTTATTAAAAAAAACAAAAAAAAAAAACTTGCCCGCTTTTATTTACTGCTTGGGCCAACACGGCGTATACGCAATATTTGGCTTTTGTTTGTAGAAAAAAAGCAGCAAATAAAACTAAAATTCATATGTGTGCGACGTCATTTAGGTTTTATACATATTTCTTTTTATTTTGCCAGTTGACCAAAGTTAAATATTGAAATCACTTGAACAGCTATGGAGAAAATATTATTAAAAAAATATTGCTCACAAAAATAGTTGCGACCTTTTGTTTAACAATAAATGGAATAGTGTAAATATAAACTTATTTAATTTAATTGTTGAATTACATTTGTATGTCAATATGCAATTCAACAACACATTACTGTGATTAAAAAAGCCATGTTTGCAAAACGAAATTTAATTAAAAACTTTATATTTATATGTGAACCAACAACTTTTGTTTTTAACCCCAATATCAATTTAAAAATCCAATATAAAATATGTTAATGTTCTCAACGTGTCTCTGCTCTGTTTTATTGGTAATTAAATTGGCCAGCGATGGGGCTGCAATCTTTCAGCCACGCCCCCGCTGGGCACACTTTAAGGGCAGATGTGTGTGTGTGTGTGTGTTGTGTGTGCGTGCTCATATTGTGCTCTGTGTGTGTGTGTGTGTGGGGAGACACAGTTGGGTGCAATCCACTTATGCACACATCATTATTGTCAGCAGCGCGAAGGACGACGATAGATTGCGGCTCCTTTGGCTGTTTAATTTATCGCACAGCCGGCAAATATGTTTACTTTTTGGCTGAGTCGACGTCGGGCTCCGCTCTCAAGTAGTTGTCCCTGCTGTTATTGCGATAATAAACCCATTAAATTGCTGCGCGAAACCTCGTTGGCCATGCCCCGCCCCTGCGCCCCTGCGCCCCTCGCCAAACTGTCAGCGGCATTGTGGCCACGTCTGCTTACGTGGTCTGTTGGCTCGCCTTGACGGCATTTGTGGTTTTGCATACGCAACGAAACCAAGTAAAAACAACAACAACAACGAGGCTTTAAATCGGGCGTACACAACTTAAAGTATACTCTATATGAAAGTGCAACTAAAAATATACTTTAATCTATGTAGATTAAATATTATGTGGCCTTTATTTAACATATATAAATTAAATTAAAATTATAGATTGCTTTATCTCTTGCTTTAAAATATGCAACAAACAATTTAAGAAAGGGTCTATTAAGCTGGCTGAAATATGGCTAAAGACACAGGTTAAGAATCTTTATTAATTGTCCATTTGCAAAATATTTACTGAAATCCTTAAATCAGTTTTAAATATTGCCAAATAAAGTGTTCCTGATTTATATTTTGAACATTATCTTAGAAAATCCACCAACATCAATGTTTACTTAGGTTTCCACCCACTTATAAAGAAATGCTAATTTATTATTATAATTAGCTAAAGCTAAAGACTCAGGTTAAAGAATCTTTATAAAAAACTTTTAATTAGTTTTAAATATTGCTAAATAAAGTGTCTGCCTAAAAACTCGTTATGGTATTTTTAAATATTATCTAAGAAAATATACCAAAAATTAACTTCAGGCTTTCTACCTATTTAATAAAGTTTCCCTTAAAAGAAAGGATCTTTTAAGTTTAGTTCAACAGCCAAGTTGAAGAATTAATATTATTTATCTGTATGCAACATAATTTTTCACAAATTTTAATCAGTTTTAAATGTTGCCAAATAAATTATCTGCCTAAAAACTTATTATTGTATGATCAACACTTTTATTTTTAAATACCATTTAAAATAAGCTTTACTTAGGCTTTCTACTTATAAACTTAAAATTACTATTAAATAAAGCTTCCCTTAAAAGAAAGAATCTGTTGAGCTCTCTTAAATATGGATAAAAACCTAAGTTGAAGAACGAATATTATTTGTTTGTATGCAACATAATTTCCACAACTTTTAAGCAGTTTTATATGTTTACAGGGTATACAAACAACAACAACAACAACAACAAAGAGCAGCCAAAGCCTGGCCGCACACAGTTCATTTGCTCTCCCGTTAAACGGCGTCGCAGCTAAAAGGTTTTTCACTTTTATGCCAGCTGTTTGCTTGTTTACATGCGAACTGCCTACGACCCCCCCCCCCCCCTCCCTCCCCCGTCCACTCACCTGCCACGCCCCCAACTGCTTGGCTGCATAGCTGGCTAAGTGGGTCAATGTGCGTTGAACTGATTAGCGCCTGGCTTTTACCTTGGTGGCCAAGGTGGCCATAATTATGCCGCGAGGCTTTAAATGACACGCCAGAGAGAGAGAGAGAATGGGAAAGGGAGAGAAAGAGTGGGGTAGATAGAGTGCGAAAGAGAGGCGAGCGTTGTTCAAACGACTTTCGCTTTGAGCCATATGTTGCCTGAAAGCGTTAACAAACGGCCGGTCTGCAATCGATAATATATAAGGCTGCCCAAAGCGGCGTATACGTAATGTTCACATATTTTCATATATTTTGGCTTTTCCTGTTTTTTTCCTCTTTTTTTTTGTGCTGTGCGGTCGTAATTTATGCCACGCCCCTGCCATAACGAAGCCAATAATATGGGAAATTATTATCACAAATATTCGCATCAGACTCGCATTTTCGTTTCTGATTTCTCAGTTGCCTGCTTTTTTTTTCTTTATTTTTTTTTTTTGTTTTTTGTTTTTTTTTTTGGCTGCCTGCTTTTATGCCTTATGCTTACTGTTTGTTTGTTTGTTTGCTTTTATTTGTGTGGGTTTGTGTATTTGTGTGTCCTTGGGCAGCAAAGTTTTATGTCCTTTAGCGTCAAGGTTTTCATAAATTTTAAATGAAAATGTTTATGTTTATATTCATATTTACGGCCCCGCCCGTAGGCTCATTAGTAAGCCAAACTTGATGTCTTTATCTGCAACAGCAGCAACAGTCGCAGCTAAAAAACAAAAAAAAATCACATTTAAGTGTATTGCGGCGGGCGTTTATTGACTGCCTAATACTCTATTCCCGGTGGGAAAGGCAGCTTTAAAAGCATTTTTTATGTCAACCAAAGCAGCAAAAATAAAAAACAAACAATTTTTTGTATATTGAGTAAACTAAACAAATATCAAATTAAATACTGCACCAAATATGCCCATTTTAAGTACTGCCTACAGGGCATATTAATGTTTGCAAATTTTATGTTTGTTTTCAACTGTCATTTTCAATGGCCTCCTTTTTTTTCCTTTTTGGTTTTTTTTTGATTTTGTTTTCGTTTTTTTTTTTTGCGCATTTTTGCATGTCAAGTTGGCAACTTCATTTGGCGTTTATTGACAGCGACAAGAGGCAAACAATGGAGAGCCAAACGGTAACGACAACAAGGAACAGCAACAACAACAACAACAGCAACAGCAACACTAACGACAACAACAATAGCAACAAAAAGCTGTAACTTTTTATCAAGTTATTAACTTATCTAATTCGATTATGGGCGCTGTGCCCGAGGAGGCGCCACCCGAGAACAGACCGGGCCAAAACAGACCAGACCCAACACGACCCGACCTGGCCGTGTTGCCGGCGTTGGCGTTTACATAGCGAGCAATTCAATTAGAGTTGTGCCGCAGCAACAACAACAACAACAGCAACAACAGCAACACTAACAAAATGGCCGCCCAGACAGATAAAGACAGACAGGAAAATAGACAAGCAGACAGCGAGCAGTCTATCAAAAAGCGCTGGGCCCAACAACAGCGGCAGGACATTAAGCGAATGTTAGGTAAACAGGAGTGATTTTGTCCTAATAGCAAGCGACTAGCTAATACCCTGTATATACATATATTAATGCAGTTTATCTTTTCAATGATCTAGATAAGAAAGTATTAAAAAGTCAAGTCTTAGTTTAAAGCCTTGATTTAAATTAACTTCGTAAGACAATAATTAATTTAAAAGAGCTTCCCTCAGATGTTATTCTAATATGTCTAACTTCAAAAAACCATCGCAACTTTGCTTTGAAATCTTATCAAAGTAACAAACAGCATTTTAAATTTATTATACCCAAATTTGTGTTAATTTTTTAATGGCTACAGGGTATAAAACAACAGGCCATCTGGCGAGCAGAAAAACAACAGCAAAAAATTGTTACAAAAACATTTTCTACGCAAAGTCAAAGCGAATAATTTAAAGCGATCTATCAATTTTTTGGAAATATATTTTTTTCTTATTTTCTGCGTTTTTAAATTCAACTTGAATATATCCATAAATATATACAAATATATATATATGTATGTACCTAAACACGTATTGTGTTTGAGCCAGGCGATTTCCGTTTAACATCATTCATATTTTGCTTATTACAGTTTTTTTTTCAACAGCATTTCCGTTTCCGTTTCTATTTCATTTTTTTTTTTTATTCTCTCTTTGCCTTTTGCTTCTTTGTCAGTTAAATTTCCTTTTTGGACTTTTTTTTGTGTTTGTAACTGTAGAAAAAAAAGAAACTTGGCCATTTGTCTGCCTGTCGATTTTGTTAGTTTCATGTTCAAGTTTTTAACCTTTTATAGGGAATCGTTTTGTTGTTGCTGCCTTTTGTGTTTGTAATTGTTGTTGTTGCTGCTGTTGTTGTTGCTGCTGTGCGTGACTTGCTTCTTGGCACATTTACAACTCACGGTTATACCCTGTTATTGTTGTAGAGAGAAGGTATTCGAAACTGTGCCAAAAGTGAACTAAATAAGATTTAAATGAAATTTTAATTTAAACTTTTAATCGCTTCTATGTACCTTAAATATAAGAGTAACATAATTGTAAAAAAAAAAATTTTTTTAACAGTTTTAATATTTTATTTTTTACAGATTGTGAAAAACAAAATAAACATGAATTAGATTAATATTAGTATGAACTTCATTTTTTAAACTAATTGTGTTTTAAATCATACTGAAGTAGACAATAATGTTGATCTGTTCTCATGTCTTCAAATCTGCGCAACTTTTCCAACTTTTAAGCAATTAAAATTTTAATTTTTGATTTATTTTCTCTCCCTAAATTCATTTAACATATGATTTTATATAATTTTTTTTTTTGCTGTTATCTAAACTATTAAGCCCTGCTGGGTATTTTCTGGTCTAACAATTTTGTTTGTTTTTTTTTTTTTTTTGTCTTTTTAATGTTTTATTTAATTTTTATTTGCTTAGGCATTGTTTGGTAATTGATTTGCGAAATGAAAGCAAAATGCAAAGAACAACACAATGTTCCGATATGAAAATGAGATGCTGACCAGTCGGTGCCCCTCCCGCAATTTTGCCCCGCCCCTGGCAACCACTCTTCGCCGCTGGTCCGTTTGCCTGCTGAGTTTTCCAATCAAAGTTGTCGTTGTTCGTCGTTATTGAAAGGAGCTTAATGCCCAAATAAGCTGTCCATTATTCAGCAGCATGTACGAGTGCTGTGTGCTCTGTGAGTAGCACAAAACACACACACACACACACGCACTCTAAACACACACACATACACACACACGCATACACATTCAAAAAGTTTTTTCATTCTGCCATGAAAAGCTGACATTCAAATGCGCACAAAACTGCAGAGGCGTAGGGAATAGAAAGTCGAGGGGTGCCGGAGGGGGGGGGGGGGGGGGGGGGGGCATTGGGGTTCTCATGCATTATGCGCATTGTTTGTCAACAGACAAAAGCAACTTTTTTTTGTGCTACTCTTGTTGCCTCAAAAAATGTTTGTGTTATCTTCAGCAAAAAGCAATAGACATCATGTTTCAGAGTTCCTCGCGTCCTGCGTCCAAAATACACAGAACAAAATAAATCACGTACGCACAGCGAGTTCTAGGTGAAAGAAGATGAAGGAGGAGGCGGGGGGGTGGGGGAATAGGTGCTTTTCAAAATGGGGCGTGGCTTTAGGTGTAGCTGCATAAGCGTGATCGATACGTTGGCAACGTGTATTCTCGAGTCCTGTGCTAATTTTCATGCAATAGGGGGGAAGGGGGGGGGGGGGGGGGGGGGGGGGGGGGGGGGGGGGGGGGGGGGGGGGGGGGGGGGGGGGAGTGAGACTGTGTGTATGAAAGCCGCAGCTAAATCAAGTTGCCACAGCACCAAAAGCTGTACACAGAAAGAAAAACTATGTTGTGAATGTTTCTTGATTGATTTAAAAATTTAAACAAATATGTACAAAAATTAAAGAAAACATTTTTTGGGCTTAGACAACTTCAACTTGAACATTCGCACTTAATTGACCGACAAATTAACCCCCTTTTTTCTCTCAGTATATTAAATGGGAGCAGGAAGCAACTGAAGCACAGCTGCCAACAATAAATTCAAGAATTTTCTTTGCTAAAACTTGAGGCTCAAACGAGGCAGGTAACAAACAAGCAGACAACAAGTTGAGGCTGGGGGGGGGCGTCTGCAGAGGGGGGCGGGAAACGGGGGGGGGGCGTGGCTGGCAAGTGATAGCTGCTTAAAGGGCAGCATTTGATGTTTGTTAATATAATTAAGCGATTTGCAGCAGGGCCGCAATATGCTTAAGGATTTTTTAATTAAATTTTGTTTGTTTATTTTTGATTTGTTTAACTTCATTTTTTTACATTACGCATACGCAGTGTGTGCCACATGCTTAAAGCTGCCTTTAAGCATGAGTAAACTGTTTGAATGTGTGCGTGTGTGTAAACGGATGTGTGTGTGCGTGTGTGTGTGCACAACAATAATGCCAATAGCTCATGCAAAATACAGACAGCCGCCTAAATAAGTTAGAAACAAAGAAAAAGAAATTAAGAAAGGGGCATAAAACAGAAACAGGAAGTTGAAAGTTGCCAGCGGCTGTTGCTGCCCAAAAATTTAAAGTTATCATTAAGATTGTCTCCGAGGGAACTTAACTTTGACTTTTCTCTTAACTGGCTGGCAGACACGGCGTCAAGAGTTAACTAAACGCTTGACAGTCGCAACAAGCGAAACCTTGGCTAAAAATCCACGCGATTCAGGCTCAAACAAGTTTAAATGTTACGAGCAGGCTTTAACTGACTGCCGAATACTTTACTTTATAGCTAACTATACGAATTTGTTAAGTGTTAAACATTTTTGACAGGTGGTTAAAGAAATAATTGCTAAAAGGTCAAAAATGAGTTTAGTAAAAATATTTGTTAAGATTGGGAGTAAATAATTTATTTGAATGAATTTTCTTAAAAAACTTTTATTCCCTATTTTATATTTAATGCAGTATATTGAGAAGGAATTTCACAAAAAAAAATTTACTATCGATAAAAATAACAATAGAAAACAAATATGTTTTGAAAAGAACAGCGAGTGAGAAAGAGAAAAGTGAGGGAGAAATGAAAATATTTTCCAATATTTTTTGGGAAGAACAACAACAAAAATTGATTTGCTACCAAAACGATTTTCTTGTAAATTTTTTGTTCTTTTTTTTCTTTTGTTTTTTTTTCCTCTTAAACAATAAGCTATTCATTTTGTTAGAAGAGCAACAAAGCAACTAGCATCATTGGGGGGAATCCTCAAAAGCGCTTTTGTTTTGTATATATTTTTTTTTCATTTTTTGTTTTCTTTATTCATCAATATTTTTTTTAAGCCCGCAAATTTTCCAAAGAAAAAACTAGAAAAAAAAGGACAGAAATCATTCATTGAACAAATGTGTCAAGAGAAAGATTTTCTTCCTATTTGTAGAATTTTTTATCATACTTTTCTTTATACCAAAGAACTTTATGGAATCCAATTTTCAGATTCGCCCATTTAAACTGCAAAAGCAAACTTGTAAAGCACATATACTCGTATCTTAAACTAAAAACAGGGTATTTGAAGACAGGCAACAGTCGCGTCGCTTCCATCTCTGTTGGCTGCTTAAAAGTTTTGCGTCGCTGTCGCTGACAGCCGCTGCGCGCAACTTGAAGCTGCCTTGTCGTGTCCGCCTTTTGCCGCAGCCACGCCTCCTGTCGCCTGTCTCCTGTCTCCTGGCTTCAAGAACGCCCACTGGCCCCTTGCTTTGACTGTCCTCTTTTGGCTTATATCCGTTGCCGCAGCACTTCCTGTTTACAATTTAAACTAATAAGCAGCCAAAGAGAACGCTGACAACAACATTCGTTCGCATCGTTTTCAATCTTCATTTTAGCGCCGTTTTTTGCCATATTCAATAAATCGCAGTTGACAGACAACGTCGCTATATATACCATATATATATTTATATATATATATATATATATATACAATTGTATATATGTACATTTGTATACTTATGTGTACACACTTTATGCAAATATTGGCTGGCTTGGTAAACAAGGCAAGGCTTGTGTATTTACCAACAGCACTTGAAAATTGTTGGCTCAAAGGCAACTGTCAATATTATACGTTCGATATTATACGATAAAAATAGTACGTTAAAGAAAAAGCAGAAGAATATATACGCTATTAGTTTAGGGCATAGTTATAAGTAATCAATATAAGCTTTAAATAATATGGCTACTATAAAAGTTGGCTAAAACAAATACTAGATGTTGAGTCTAGACTGCGGCTTTAAGCCAAATGAATGTGAATCCGAATTCGCAGTTAGCTTTATGATAATTTTTATTAGCTGGTATCTTTATAAAATTAAAATCATAATTAATACTTTAGTAAAACTAACTTACTTATTTATAAGCATTAGCAATTGAGAGTAATTCTTTTTATAATAAAATTATAGCTAAACATTTTTGAGAGCGATTTAGAAAATGTAGATTTTTGAAAATTCCTTTAAAGTTCTATCACAAAAAAAACCTAAAAATACTTTACCAAGTATCTCTGCAAATTTAATACTTAATATATTATATTTTTTAAATCTAATTTTTTTTAAGTATATTAAAAACAAATTTTGTACTCTAATTAAAGTCTATAATAAATAGCTTATAATAACAACTTATAAATTTCCATACATATGCTTAAAAACTTCTTTAATAAACAAAAGTCAATACAGTCGAAGAAAATAAAGTAATCTAATGTAATTAAAGTTAAGTTTTTATTATAAATTCTGCATCTAAACCAAGTTCTATAAACTCAAGTCAAACCGATAGTCAACAATTGAAATACAAATCTTAACAAACATTTAATATTATATTTACCCTTTAACTACAAGATATACATTTAAATTGACCAATAATTACCCAGCAATAAACAATAATCAATTATGGATGGTCATTTAAATAATTACAGGTGTAGCTGAGAAGCCAATACAAGTTAATAACCAACAATTAAAACGTTTTAAGACATTTTGTAAGACCCATTAGGATAAAGAACATTCCGAAAGCGATTTGAAAAGCTTTGAAGTCGAACTGAAAATTGCCATTAGAAATTTTGCACAGTTTGCAGTTTTGGATGCTTTCACTTTCGCCACTTGTTGGAAACTCAATTAACTTGGAAAATTTCTGAGTAAACTTTCGAAAGGATGCGCATAAATATTTGCAGATACTCAAATGTGAAGAGCACTTAACCAAAGAGGAGAGAGTATAAAGCGGAGGTGGAAGAACCAGCAGAGCATGTGAAGCAGCAGAAAAGCGCAATCAAAATGTCAACATAACAATAAATTAGCGCTAAAGCCCCAAAAGTTGCCAACTAACAAGCCCGAAAAGTATGCAATAATAATTTTTGCTTTAATATAAGGAGATATCCTTATTATTTTTTTCTCTTGGTTTTGGTTGGCAAGCCTTAAGAACTTGTGAACGTTTTTTATACACTGTTAACAATGCGTGTGAAAGGGGGCGTATTCGGTTTGTGATTTGGGTTTATTTCAAGAGTTTCTATTTGCTGCATATGCGACTAAGATTAGAGTTTAAACTAAGTCTTCAGCTAATTCTATAAGTTATTGTTTAAGCTCTTGTTATCTATACTATAAGTTGTTATTATTGTTAATTGTTTAAGGCATAACTGGTCAAGCTGCCAATAAGGTAGCAGAAAAAATGTTTAACAAATATAAATATACAAATTCAAAGAAAAAAAGAAAAATAAAGATTCTCGTTAGATAAAGTACTGTAATTTTAACCACGCCTACTAAAGAAAAAAGCCAAATTAACTTTAGACGTAATTCTCATTGTTTAACAGAACGTTTTGATAACGTTTTCTTTGTTAGATTAACAATATTTGCATTAAAAATCTACTAACAATTAAGTTAACTATTTTAATGCCATCTTCCAAAAATCTAAAAAGTATGAAAAATCATTTTAAAATAACAGAATAGTGTATTGAGCAGTCAATCACATGCTACGTTAAGACTTTTACTTGTTTTTAATAATTATTATGCGGAATTGGAAGGCGGGCCGCGAGTAGAGCAAACAACTGTCAGACTGACAGCTGAGTAGCAGGCAAATGTGTGTGGAAGGATATATGCGTGTGTGTGTGTGTGTGCATGTGTGTGTGTATTTGTGGGAGGCGTTGCTTTTTCTTTCATTCGGCCCACCCCTTTTTGGGCCGCACACTGTTTGCTTTATCTCATTTAACACTTGAGAAACTTTTTACACACACAAACAAACAAACACACACACTCGCACTCGCACACACACTCGTCTCTGTCGCTTCTGTTGTTTTAAGTGGGTGTGCGTCGAGTGATAGCCCCCCCCCCCCCCCCCAAGACCCCACAGGCCCCAAGCTGTCTGTCTGTCTGTCTGTCTGTGGGTCTGTCTCTCAGTCTGGGCAGGTGCGTCGCTTGCGTCCAAGCATCGCATTTGCACATTAACTGTGTGAAAAATTATGATTGAGCTATAAAACAGTCAGCTGCGCCTTCCAGCCAAAACGCACCTGAGAGTTGGCCAAGAGAAGAAGCAGACGACGAAGAAGAAGAAGCAGCAGCAGCAGCAACAGAGGCAGGCTGCAAGTTTAGCTAAGGGCGGCAAGCAAACACACACACACACACACATACACACGCACATGTTACATGTGTGTGTGGATAAAGTTTTTGGGGCAGGATGTGCCTAAAGGGCGGCTTTAAGTAACTTAGGAAAAGATACGCACACACTGACACTATTCACACACACACACACACACACACGATATAGACACACAAAGGGGAAATTTGCACTTTGTCTTTGCTTCCTGCTGACGCAGAACTTTAACAGCTGCCGCCGCCGTTGGCAACTAATGAGCCTCGATTTCAAGTCCCAAATGCATGCGAGAATTAAACCACAATGTTAACCAGAGCATGGCCCAGAGACATTCCCCAGAGAGACACAATTAGGCAAAGGACTCGGTGCGTGTGTGTGTGTGTGTGCGTGTGCGTGTGTGTGTGTGCGTGTGTGTTTGCCTCTCATATGTATCAATATTAAATGAGCCAGGGGCAGCTGCAGTCGCCGCCGGTTCGTTTCAATTGACTTGTTGGCCATTAATAATAAATACCGCCTATAAATCAATCATGCGACAAGCCGATAAACATCACAACGGTGACAAATATAAAAACACTCAGCGAAACAAAAAAAAACATGTGAAAATGTTGTCAAAACAACAGACAACAAAAAAATCTGTGTCTAGAAATGTTTTTAAAAACAAAGCAACAAGAATTAAGCAAGAAATAAAAGTTGTGGTTCATAATTTTTATAACTAAGCTGGCAAATTTTATTTGAAGTCGTTTTTCAACGCCAAACTTCCCAAATATAAAACTTTTCTAGATAAGACAAATACTTTTTTTTTGCGGAATTTTTTTAAATAGAAAATTTTCTATAGAATATAAAACCGTGTTTTTATATTTTTCCAATTATTAAATAAAGCAATTATTAATGAAAAAACAATAATAAATATAAAGCAAATTTTAGATTGCATTTTTTTTATTTAAGGTCTATTTTATGTGACAAAAATTAAGATATGTAAAAAATTGCATGTCTAAATAAAAAATCTTGCTTGTAAAATTAGTTTTTTAAGCCCAAGAATCGCTTATTAAAAGACTTTAATACTTTAGTTAGAGTCAAAAAAAATAAAATATGGTGGCTCATGAAATCGACCCCGATTATATTTATCTTTACTAGCAGTCTTTTCTTGGAGTGTAAGCATATTGACTACTTACATATCTTTATGGTATCCAGCGATTGCGGCAGTTCATAAATACGTTAAAGACAATAAGCGCTGAGCAATTTGTGCGCTGCTTTGGGAACAGCATTTTGCTGGCTTTTATGCTGGCTAAAGTTAAAGCTGCCAGCTATTTATAGATGCTCAGCCATCTTCTCCATCTGCTCGCGGACTCGAACATCCTGCCGGGAGCAACAACAACAACAAACAGTTGTAACCGCTGCTATTTATAGACAATGAGCTGCGTGAAAGCTGAGCCGAGTGAGACAGTCGCATTCACAGTACACAGTCTTTAGTCTATTTATAGCTGCTGCAAAGTTGCATGCAACTTGCGGCGCCTTGCAACATGTTCTAGTAGCTGCTGACTTGGCAAGTTTTTTTTTCTTTTTTTGTATTGTGTTTTGTTATCAAATCAATTATTTGAAAGCTCTGTGGATATCAAAGTGCAGCATTTGCATTAAGTTTACCAAATTGCGGCACATAAATAATGTATTTGTGATACAGTTATTTCTTGTCTATTGCATTTACAAAATGCATAAAATGCATTTTATTGTTCGTCTAGAACAAAATATTCTTTTGTTTGCTTTGATTTGTTTTAATTGTATACCCTTTAAGTGTGTTGGCAAAGCATGATGAACTGTGGTTTATAATATGTAAACTAACTTTTAATAAATTTATTTATTTTTAGCTGTTCTTTTTAAGACTTTTTTTTTAAAGCAAGCTTAATTGGAACTTCTATTTTAAATTCCGATAAAAAATACTATTCGAAATGTACTTCCAAAAATATACGCACTCGTTCAAGTTTCTCAAATACAGTTTTATAATCAAGACAAATTTATTGCTCTTAAATTATATTAAGCACTTAAGTTTTTATATCAAGCAATTAAAATACATCTCTATAACAATCAAATACACCCTTTTTGAGCAAATAATACCCCTCAAAAAATGCAGCTTAAGAAATTGCAAACAATTTGTATAAATCATTTTTGCCACAAAACTTGCTGAATACACACAAAAAAAAAAAAAAAAAAAAGAAAAGAAATTCTCTGCATCAACAGCCAAAGAAAACTGAAATACAAAAACGTTTTAAATGGAAATATGATTTAAGCTCTTCTACTTAATCAAATTTAAGGGAAAAACCCCCACACATCACAGCAAGGACATTGTCTACCCACAGCCAGAAACCCACACACGTCTAATAATCTTGCATAATCTTGCCTATTCTAAGCGCACTTTGTCAATATCAAACTAACATACATATATACATATATAAAGAAAATATATCATTGCCTTTTCTGGCTTCACCCACGCTGGAGGAAAATCAAGCTTTTTTGCATTGTTTCCGAAAAGCTTTTGTTGTTGTTGCTGCTGTTCAGTGAAGCTAAGCAAAAGGATACTTTTTGCACTTTTTATTTGGCTTAATTTTTACGAACTTGCAGCTGTCAACCAACTTAGCCATGGTCGAATGAATTTGGCTATGATTGTTGAATTTTAATTGCTCAACGCTCTTTATGTCATGTTTCGCTTTTGCTTTCGCATTTCGCCTTTCGCCTTTGCCTTTCGCCTTTGCTCACCCACTCGCAATCGCATTTATCGCAAAGGAGAAGAGAAAAAAAAAACGTTAAGTAAAGTAAAGTAAAGTAAAGAAAGACACTTAACGCAACGAAGTATGGCATTGCTTAGGCATTTCAATTGTTTGACCTGCCCGAACCCCGAAAAATAAAATACACCCTGAACATAACCCATTTCGTCGCCCTGTTCATTTTTATTTTTTTTTTTTTTTTTCTTTCTTTGCGCACAATTACGCAACAACAACAACAATAACAAGAACAAGAAGCACGACAATAAAATATAATCGAGCGGCAAATGCAATTGTTGAACCAGACAAATACCCTGTTAAGCAATTTTAATTGCATATTTATGTGCATATTCAATTTTTAAATGATAACTGTGATAAGGATTGTAATAATCGAGGGGGAAATATGCTAACTGAATTATAGCAACAAAATAATTGGTAAATTATTCTTCAATTCAGATAGATCCTTACATAGGGTATTCACAGTCTGATTGGAAAGTTGTTTCAATTATTTTCTAATGATACTAATACTAATTTTTGTTATAATAACTGCATAAATTTCTCATTTTTCAGCTATCAACAGCTACAGATTTACACCCGATTTAGGCAATTTAATCTTTACAGGGTATTAAAAAGAAGGAATGAAACGCAAACGTTTGCCGTAATCAGAAAGACGTAAAAAATGTGTACAAGCCAGGTAACGAAAATATTTGAAATTGCTTCTTGCTTTTGCCATAACCTTTCACTTGGTTCCCACTTACAACTTGTGTGCGACTCTGCGTCTGTCCTCTGTCCTCTGTCCTGTGAACCTTGCCCCCCCCCCCATGCCTCCCTCTCAGTTTGGCCCCCATCGTTTCACCTTTTGCTTTGGCATTCCGTCTGCTCTAATGGCATAAATTTGGCAAAGCGTCGCTTCGCTTGTATATTTTGTAGGTTATTTCGCCCTCAGCTCTTAACGACAAAGTAGACGACACAACGCGTCGCTCTTGACATCTTTTTCTTTCTCTTCTTCTTTTTCTTTTTCTTTTTTTTTTTTTTTTTTTTTTTTTTTTTTTTTTTTTTTTTTTTTTTTTGTATGGAACGCGGCACGTTTGCCTTGATAAGGTTAATTGCCCATTTCTTTGGTTGTTGGTAAATTTCTGCTTGTTATTCACGATTTTGTTAGCCTTTTTTTTTTCTTCTTTTTTTTTGTGTTTGTCATATATCGAATTGTGATTTGATGCGCATTCAGCTGCTGCCTGCCGCACATTCCGCATCAATGGCACATTACTCGAATATTTTGCAGCACTTTCACAGCAGGCGACAAGGACATGACTATGGACATGGACATGTGACACAGGTCAACACAACAGCAACAATAACAACAGCAACAACAAAGCGAAGATGAGCAAGTGGAAGTGGAAAAAAAATATGAAATGCTTGTTGTCAGTTGCAAGGAAAATGTCGCCGGGCAATGTGTATTCAATTTCATCTCATTATGCGGCAGCTTATGGCAAAAATGCTTCAGCATCTTATAGATATAAGTATATCTAATATCTTCTGTAAGCATATAATGGAGCAATGCAATGAATACACTTAATTTAAGCTCTAAAATAGCTAGCGGCCTTAACAAAAGAGCTTTGGCATGTGGAAAGCTATTTGCTTGTATCTCTTTATTATAATTAACTTTTGTTAATCATCAAGTGAATGATTGAAAACTTTTAGTTCATTTTCTCTTGTTTTGTATTCTAGTTGTAGTTGTGGGCGAAATTTCTGAGATTCTTGGCAACAGCTTTTACTGGGTATGCTTATGTGCAGATAATTTTCGTCGCCCCACTTTTCCTCTTTAAATAATATTCTTGTTCAAGCCCGATTTCCTGGAATTTTTGTTGAAAGTTTCTTAGTTACTTTTGTTGGCAGGAAAAGTCTTTTGGCTAAGCTTTATTCGTATTTGTTTTTTTTCTGATGATTTTCTTGGCTTGAGTAGGAAAGTTTTTAAGCTTTTAATTGCTTTTAAAGAGTTTTAATTCGATAATATTTATTGAAAATTATATTAATTGTACAACTTTTGACTAAAAGTGTCTTTGGCTTAATGTATTCCTTTAGCTTTAAAGTCATTTTTAAACCTTTTTTACTTTCATTTATAAGATTATAATATTACATTAGTTAAGAAAATTCTAATTCGTATAAAATCTTTTTTATATTTTTATTTTTAGCTTACCGTTAAAACTATTCTACTTATAATTATTCTTATCCTCTCTCAAACTCAAACTTTTACTTTCTTTTCAACTTTCCCCTTAGTAGTTATTACAATTTCTTAAATTCTCTAATTTCACAACGACAAACGAAAAAGAAGTTTTAATTAACCTTTGACACCGACAATAATCTCTCACTTTTTTACACGTAATGTCCTTTCTCCTGCCTTCAACACACACATACTTGCCGCTACTTGGCAACACTTGGGCAGACAAAGCAACCAACTATTTGGTAGCCAACACCTAAAGGCAAAACTTTTAACAGTCCAACTATTTCTACATATATTTTCATTGTTGTTACAACTTGTATGTGTTTGTGTGTGGGTGTGTGTTTGTGGTTGTATGTTTTTGTCGTTTCCTGCAACTGACCACAAAAACCACAACAAACAAATGCAATAAAAATAAATATAAAAATAATTATGAGTAGAAAAGTTGGCCAACAACAATTTATTCTGTTTTTTTTTTGTTGTACATATTTCAACTTATTTTTTTTTTTTTTGTTTATGATCTTAGCTCAAATTAAAAGACAACTTGTTAAAGTCACAAAAGGACAAGAGGCGGCACTTGAAAGTGGTCTTAATGAAAATGTCCACGCGGCGACTTTGAAGTTGACCATTTAAAGGACTGCGCGGCCAAAAGCAGCTCGAGCAATATAAATAACAAGTGTCTAAGAAACGGAAGCAAAACGAAAATTATGATAAAATGGGCACAAAAAAAGTGCGGAAAAAGCAAAGCGAGAGAAATGCGACGGATTGAAGTGCGGCTTGGCATCGAGAGTGGTTGGTTGGTTTGGACAGTCATTAAAATGGAACTCGCGCAAATTATGCAGTCCAAAAGAAGACAACATAAAAAAAAAAACTGACAACAAAAATGGGTTGAAGTTGAGGGGGCGGGAGGCAAGATAACAAAAAAAAAAAGGGAGTCGGGCAAAATATGTCGCCGATGTTAAGTGCTTCATTTAATTAACAAAGTTGACATGAAAGCGTGGCGGTGCCATTGGGGAAACCCCACTCGCACCCTAACCAAACCTTTTACTCCCTTTATGCGGCTCAACCACCTGAAAAAAAAAAAAAAAAAAAACATTTCAGTTTTTCTTCTTTTTCTATTTGTTGGCCCTTGCTTTATTTTGCCTTGGTTTTCTTTTGCTTTTAATTGTTTGTGTGAGTTACTCAGGTAGACAGACAACACGTGGCGTATACGTATTTCAATATTACTCATACGCCATGTGTCATCAACAGAAGTTTCCGCCATTTCACTTTGGTTAATTTGATTAGAAATTCGTATTTCGTTATGAGTTTCGATTTTGGGCTGCTTCACTTTAACAGTTGGCACAATTTAATTACAAAATACGCACAAGGGACAGATCGAAAAGGTCACATATTGCCCAGTTTAATTAATTGACGGACAATTGCTACGCAGCCAGCGGCTGTTGTTTGTTGTTTATTGTGTGTTGTTGTTGTTGTTGTTGTTGTTGTTTGTGATTCTGATATCGCATAGTTACAATCTGTGGCCAAACAGCTGCGCATTTTCTCAGAGAAGCCCGTAAAAGTGCGAATGACAAAACAAATTGCACAGCATATGCGTAGTTGCCATTATGTTATATTATTATTTATATTTAGTATGCTATCTGAAATCTTTTTGGGTCCCTCTATAAACAGCGCTGATATTTGCTTTTCATCACTTGCACAAATATGCCGGCGAGATTTTTGTGTTGTGGTATTTTCCTTCTTTTTTTTTTATGTTGTTGAACCATAAAAAAAAAAAAAATAAGCACAACAATGCGAACAATGGCAACAGAAAAACAAATAATATTGACATACACAAATATATACATATACTATTTATGTACATATATAAAGGAACTTAATTTGTTTGATTGTACATGGAAAATAAAGTCATTGGCAAATGTATGGGGTCGTTAATTTAAAGGCCGACGCGACTCGAGCCTGACCTTACAATTTACTTTATCTATAAACTAAATCTTGAAAGGAGGTAGCCGTATTCAAATTTGACTACTATAAAAACTTTAAATTTAACTACTTCATTAAAAATGGATTTTTTATGATTTTTTGTTGGTTGTAAATTTAATTTGTTTGGGGACAATTTTAGCAAACCAAGGTTTCAAAACCTTAAATTGACTATTTGAATAAAAAAAAGAAAAAGGTTTACTTAAAAAATCTAAAGGCAAAGGAATCGAAGCTGGATCAAACTCTTGTTGACTTTATAATCAAAAGCTAATTAGAAAAGGGAAAGCATATTAACAAGCCTTGTTAAAACCTTAACGTATACTACTATTAATTTCATTTATTTAAGCCCAACAATAACAAAGCTACCATAACTATAATTATTGCCATAATCAACAATTCAAAGCCAGCTCATTAAAAAACATTATTAATTATTAAAAACTATTTAATCCATAAATATTTGCATAAACGCTAATGCCCGCGACTATTAAATAATTAATGATAAATGTGCATAGTAATTAAATAACAATAAAAAATTGGTCGAAAAATGCATAATAAATGCAAATAATTGTCATTTTCGGTAAGGCAATAATTATGTGCAAGGACTCACCTGTTAAAACAGCAATCCTTTTTGACTGACAGCTCGTGAGTTACCTTTGAAATATTTACAATTTAATTAAGTATTTCTTTTTTTATTTTCTCTTTTTTTTGTTAAAGACAATTGTTCCTTGTTATAATATTTATTTTAGCATAATCATTTTTCGTGTGCACTTTCTTTCGAACTACTTTTTTTTAGTGGCAGCAACAGAAGCAAAAAGAAACATTTAAAGGCATATTTAATGTGGCTTGGCCAAGCGATCGTAAAAACCAATGGTTTGAGTGGCTCTAAAGGAATTGTGTGGGAGTGTGTGTGCTGCTGTGTGTGCAACAGATGCCATTGCTAGCAAATGGGCTTTTATTTTATGGTCAGCGCAATAAAAAGAAGAAAAAAAAATTAAATTGCAGACCGCGCAACAGTTTGCAATTATGTGCAAATGCACATGGCCCAGTTTATATCGTTAACCTGCCTTTAATTGTTTTGCTGCTGTTGCTGCTGCCCAATGTCCTGGCAATGTTCAATGCAATTTATTTTTCAATTTTAGTTTTGTCCATCGTTTCGTTTCTTTTATTTTTGGCCACGCACCGCATGCACTTTCAATGGCTATTTATTTAGTCACTTTATTCACAACTTTGGCTTTGGCACTGTTTTTTGTGATTTCAACTGAAAAAAAAATTGTTTTGTGTTGATTCTAGAATTGCTTTCTACTACTTCAACTTCTTATGGTGGTGCTGCTGCTGCTGATGTTGCTGATGTTGCTGCTGTTGCTGCTAATGCAACCTTCTGCGACGCCAGCCAACTGCGAACTGAACTGCTCCAGTTTCGTGTTTCACCTTATAAAGTGCGAGGCGCTGTTGCTGCTGCTGTTGCTGCCAATGCTGCTCCCGTGTTATCCTTGTAGGCGAGTCCCGACTGGTTGACTGTCTGCTTCCAGCTTGATAAGAAGCTGCTTTTGTGTGCGTGCCGTGAGAGCGCAACACACTGCCACTGTGTATGAAAGAGAGAGCGAGAGAGAGAGAGAGAGCGCGCGCGAGCGGAGCTGTTGGAAAATCGGAGCGCGTCGGCGATGTTTCTCTTTGGTCCGAGCTTGGCCAACAAGTTAAATTGAGGCTGTTTAGAACCAAGATTTGAAAACTGAAATTTTGAAAACGTGTGTTTTAGGAATAAGTCTTTTAGAAATAAAAATAGTAGCAATAATATATTGTACATATTTTCCCTGTTACTTGGACTATATTATATATAAAAAATTCGATTTCTGTTACTTAATTCCTTAACGAAGTTTAAGTAATATAAAAATTAACAGCTTACAAAGAATACATTAAATTGAGTATATATGTATGTAGTTGATGATAAGCTTATATTTGAAAGCTTTTATTTTATAATTTAAATATACCTTTGCCCAACCAAGAAATTTTTCACAAACGAATATCAACAAAGCATTAAAAAATCTATAATCGTGATATTTATAGCTTTCGGTTAATAAGATATCTAAAATACTATCGTATTTATTTCTTTATTATATATTTACCATTTTAATTATTTTATTGCTATAACTAAAAACCTTCTATTTAAACTAGCTTATCATTTAAATATCTTCCTTTTTTTATAATTAAAATATTGTCCTTTATTTTAAATGGTGTTTACATTTTAGGCAACGAACACCTTTGTTAATTACTAAAAGTTAGCGTGTCCTTAAACTCAAACATTCTTATCAGCTAATTATACTTTTATGCCATTTTCAAAACTCACTTTAGACTTTCTCTTTTTGCACTTTTCATAATTTTCTAGCTCATTTAGCACACATATGTATATTCATTTAATCTTCGACTTCACATGTGTCGCTTTTCTTCTTCTTATTTTTGTCAAAACGCAACTGTTACATTTATCTCACTCTCCCGCTCACACGCGCTCAGTCCCACTCCCTCACACACATACACTCCATTTGTCATGCTACGCAGTTATAAATTTTGGGTGTGAGCTTTCATGAATGAACACCCTCCTGTTGCATTTGTTTTTATTGTAAAAAGTAGGTGAGCATCTGCCACTGACTCTCTCATACCAATCGTTCTCTCTCACTTGCTTTCATTCTAGATGTCGCACTCTCTCTCTCACTCTCTCTATCTCTCTTGAGTTCGCTCAGACCCACACTCACACGCCTGGCCCTGAAGTTCAAGATGAAGGTTATATGCAGTAACAACGTCGAATTGCACGCGAGAGAGTGAACAAGCTTTTTGGCTCTCTCGCGATGTTATTTGTACGCGCGCTCTCTCTCTCTGTCTCTCTGTCTCTCTTTCACTATTTTACTCGTTCTTACGCACGCTAAAAACATCGCACGCTACTAACATGTTGCTGTCAGTGTTGGCGACATTTTTCGCTTGTGTTTTTTTTTTTTGTTTTGCCTGCGATTTATTTCACAACTTTCGTGTGTTGAGCTCCCAAACAAGCAATGGCGCTTAGCGTGCACGCTGCTTGCATTTACAACGCTTACCTGCGGGAGGAAGTGGCAACAACAACAAAAAAAAATATGAAGGGGCGCCTCGTTCTGCGTTACTTTTCTTATTTTTTTTTGTATTATTATTGTAACTTTAGTTATTTCTTTGGTCGCGCTGGCTACGCACAAACTTCTGGCTGGCTTTGTTGTGACCCAATTTCGTGGCCTTACGTGCACGGCGCTCAGCAGCTGGCAGCAGTTGCTGGAACAGTTGGCAACGGACAGGGGTTGGGGTTTAGCTGTAGCTGAAGCTGGGACTGTGGCTGTGGCATGCCTGGCATTAAAGGCATTTGGTTTGCCCACAGATTTTGCAGTCATTCCTTGCGCTTGATTGGCATTGTGTGCGTTCTCTCTTTTTTCGGTGCGCTATCGCATTGTGTGCGTGAAACAACAACAACAGCAGCAGCAACAAGAAATAGAATCAGCATAGGCTATACTAAGAGGAGGCCGGGGGGCGGCTCTCGCATATTTGCATAGTGCATGAGGGCGTGCTACGTGGCGTATGCTTGATGCTCGCTTGCTGCCAATTACTTGTCAACATGTCGCGCTCCAGCAGCCAACCAACTAACTGTGATTGATTGTGTGAACGTGCAGTGGTGTGTGTGTATGCGACATTTGTATGCCATGTGTGTACTAAGTGTGTGTGTGTGTGTGTGTGTGTGTGTGTCAATGCGTATTTGCATTGTTGTTAGTGCGCAGCTGGCTGGGCAGCTAGCTGCCAAAACTGCAGCCTGGCTGCCAAGCAACTGAAACTAAATAACCGATTGCACTCGAGCTGAGCGTGCCTGACTAGTAGATACCCTGTGTGACATTTTTTTTTAATACAACACAAGCTGTCAATTTATTTATTGCACAATAAATTATAATCTGTCTTTAAGCTAGCACAAAACAAGACCATATATAAATATATAATAGGGTATATTATATTTGTAACAAAAATACATCTATATAATAAATACAAGGCATGAAAACGAAGCCATTTTTAACACAATTGCCAAATAATTACAATAGACTCGAAAATGGCTATTTTGTTGCTGTTTTTGTTTATTTTAATTGTTGCTGTTGTTGTTGGTGTTCGGTAACATTTTAAAGGACAAACTGTACTTGAATTTGAGCTGAAGGACAACATCAAATACCTCTTACTAAAAATGGCCAAAGAGGCGCTGTGAAAATGATAAAAGTTTTTTTGGAAGCGCTGTGCGCTATCTTTTCTTAATTTGAGTTGGCCCCGTTAGCAAGTTGGCCCTTAGTCAATGATGCGAAGAACTTTAGAACTTTGATTGACCAACACACACAAATAGTATATATATATAAATATATATGTATATGTGTATATAAGTTTATATATACAGGCGGAGAAATGAACTTGAATTGATACCGTTTTGTTATTTAACATATAAATATAACTAAGCTGTATTTACATATAGAATTTAAGCATTTTGGATTATAAAAATAGTTTTATTCTCAATCAATTCCTACACACATTTTTCTGCGAGTGTTGAAATTTGAGTTGTGTTTACTTAGGCCAGGTCAAAGCCTGTTGCAGCTCAGATGTTGGGCCAATGCTGGCTGCCTCATTAAAAACATAATCCACCAGCAACAGCACTAATTTAATTTGTGTTCGGGCAGGACAAGCTCAGCAACAACAACAACAACAACTTTTATCTGGAGGAGGCCACCTTTAAGTGCATTCTCTGAGAAAGAGAGCTCCACTTAAGCTGATAAGCCGCCGGGTCGGCTTAAACAAATGCAAAATGCAAAATGCGAAATGCAAAATGCGAAATGCGAAATGCGAAATGCAAAACAGCTCCGACTCCGAATGAATGTCAGCTATTTTTACGGCGAGGACAGCAACAACAATTGCGAGTTAACCAAATCACAGTTACTAATTATGCTTTCATTTCGGACCCGGGTTTACGCAATCTAATCAGATCTGGGACTGGGACTGGGACAGGCCCGCCAAAGCTGCGACTAAAAACCAAAGCCAAATGGCAATGTTCCAAAGACACGCAAAGCGAAATTAAAAAAAAAAAAAAATGAAAGAAAAAAACGAAAAAAAAAATACAATATTAGACTGGATTTGTTGGTGTTGCGGCTATGGCCATTATCAGAGCACAGCTCGCAACACATAAATAAACCAGGTCAAAGTTTAAACGCTTTTTTCACTGCTCAGCGATGCGCACGTGAAAATTAAACAAGAACAAAAAGTGCAAAACAAAACAAAAAGTTAAAACGAAAATGTGCTCACAATTGTGATTTTTGAGTGAATTCCCTAGTTGGCCAAAAAAAAAAAACTGCAATAAAAGTAAAATAAGCGAACTTAAAAGGTATTTAGAACAGTTTTTATTTACACTTCGAACTTTGAGAGCAAAATTCTAAAGGGAATTAATCCAAGTTGATGTTTAAATAAAGAGTTTAAATCAGTTTCCTTTTTTATACCAAACCCCTTTAAACTTCTGTCAAATATATTGCTTAAAAATTTTCATTCAATAATACAAAATATCATAATTATATTTGGTAAAATTCCCAAAGTTTTTATTTAAATTAAAGGTATTCTCTATAAGAGGGAAATTCTGTAAAAAATATTTCTTTCAATATTTTGATTCAACAATAAAAATGAACTTAGCTTTCATTTGAATTAAAGAATATTTTCTATAAATTTGAAGCCTAAAGTGAGTTTAACAGTCAAAGAAAAACTTTCTAACTTGACAAGTTAAATATTTTAAAGCTTAAGAAATCATTTTCTGTTTAGAAGAAACTGGTCACAATTTACTTCAACTTCAAAGTTCGCATCTCCAATTGGTTAAATACAAAAAAAAAAAGTGTAGCATATTTTAGTGCGCTGACGTTTAATGTGGACGATAAAGCGACTCGATAGCGGCGCGAGCCACGCCCCAAATTGAGGCCGCTGAAATAACTTTAATACGTTGTCAACGTTGTTGCTATTTTGTTGTAGTTGATGTTGTTGTTGTTGTTGTAGTTTATTTGTCTACTGTTACTTTCGGTTTGGCTGGTTTCAAGGGTGTGACCGCATTTGCACCTGAGGTCGGTCACGAAGAAGTCGCCTTGAGTTACGTTTCTATTTGTCGCTGTCGTTGTCTGTGTCGCAGTTTAATTAAAGTTTAGTTTACTTGAAATTTCGTTGCTCATATTATTGCTTTATTTACCGTTGAAGCGTTGCCGAGCCCGCGCCTTGGCCCTGGCCCTGGCCCTGGCCATTGTCCTTTTCCCTTCACTCGAATGAGAATTGAGTAATTTATTTAACTTCCAAGCACTGCAACAAATTGCGCGCACGTGGCGTATGCGTGTTATTTTCATTTATCCGCTCGATTTGTGCAGCCGCTGCAATTTTGTGTTATCTTTACCTTTTTATTTTTATTTTTATTTATTTTTATTTTTCATTAATTTACCGACGAAAATCGAAAACCTTTTTTCCAATTTTTCTTTGGTTTTTTTTTTTTTTTTGTTTCATTTCTTTCGCTTTGTCTGCCAAGTTTTGTCACGTAAATCAATTAAGCAACGGTTCAAGCTAACTTATTGGATGACATAAAAAAGTCTCGAACAGGTTTCAGACGAACCGAAAAAAATTAAGGGGTTTTCTAGTCGAAGGTGGGTGATTGATTGCGCGATAGATACCCTAGCTTTTATGTACCAATATGAAAATGTGAGAGTAGAGAAAAGTATTTAACTATTTAAATATAATTCATGTATTAAAAAAATAAATTCCTGTAATACAAATTCTTTGAAAACAAATGTGATATAAAATTATGATAAGGATATGTTTTACATTAGTGACTAGCTTAAAGAGAGCTATCTTTTACAATTTTTCTTTCGTTAAACTCTATATCTCGTGTATACAGGGTATACATAAAAGAAGAATGATCAAAAAAAAAAGCGTGAAATTCACAGCTGTCAGGACATTCAAGATGGGTCGTTCCGGCTGCCAGGCGCAGACAAATAATGACAAAATACAAAAGTTCCCGTCAGCCAAAAGATATAACCAAAGTTGGAACAATGTATAAATAATACAAAGCGATGACTTTTAAACTTCAAATAAAGTAAATATATATATATATGTATATATTGGAATAAGCATTGCCACACCCTCAAAAAAAAGAAACAGAAGTAAACGAATGCGAATCTATTTCGATTGACCCTCAAGGCCTGCAGCTAATCAAATTGTATTTGGCCTTTATCTAGTTGAGACATTTTCCATTTGCCAATTTGCAACGCCGTCTGGCTGGGCTTGCGTGCGAAACTGTTGGCCAACAAGTCCGTTTGGCCCCGGCCAAAACGATGATCGATGCGTTGACGCTGGCAGCCAGAAATTATGGCCACTGATAGGAAGGACACGCGAGTCCGTTTTGTCAACCAGTTTATGCCATTTGCATGGCAATTGGTAATTTTCATTAAAATTTATTGACTAATTGCATTCGCGCCAACTAATGGAAAGCGCTCAAATGCCAAATAAAATGGCAAATTTATCACGCGCCCAACGCGGCGCATGAGTAATATTTAAATCAATGTCCCTATCGTGGCTAAATTCCCTCCGCAAAATCTAATTTACAAAATGGTCAACATGTTAAAGAAACAAACCCGAATGCTTTGATCAAGCTTATAACGACTAAAAGATACCCTAACTTGTGTGTTTTCTTATAACTTTATGATCTTGATTTGGCTTTACAATTCCTAAATCAATTCTGTTACTAAAACTAAAAAGTTTTTCAATCAAAATTCATGTGAAAATTGTGTTTTTTTTATAGCTTTAATGTGCCTCGAATACAACCGTTTCTTCAATTAGCGCAAAGTTTGAAATAAAAGCAATGTAAAAGTGTAATTTAAGCTGGAGGACATGAACGGTAACAACAACAAGTTGCAGGTGGCAAAGCTGCCTGCAAGTGACCTTTCTATGGGTCAAAGCTGCAACTGACAGCTGCCAGCTAATAACTTTTCAATTAGTTTCAGCCAAAAGTTGTGCACAGAATTATTTAGTGGAGTGGCTCCCATGCAATTTATATGCTTTCAATTCATATATATATACATATATATATACTTATATACATGTATATACATATGTATTTTGCGCAGTGTAAGCGCTTTCATAAACTTGTTAGTTGCCTTTTATATAGAATGGCCAAAGTTATGGCCAGCTAATTAGCTGGCGAACAAAAGCGTCAGAAGTGAAAGTTGGGACAAGCGGAAAATACTTTTATAGCGAGGTAAATATGTTCAGTAACTGTTGCTTGTTGAAAGGATATCCTGCCTATTCTGTTTGCCTTTTGAATGCAGCAAACAAACACACACAAACACGAACACACACACACACACACACACACATACACATAATTGAGATACACTCTTTGTGTGTATCTTGCATAATCTGAAGCGCAAGCAACAAAAGCAAACACGGAAACAACTTGTTGCAACAACCAGGGAAAATATGTGTGTGTGTGTGTGTGTGTGTAAGGGTGTGTGTAAGTGTGTGTATAAGTGTTTAGTACGGCAAGCAAACAACGTCAAGGCCCAGGTGTTAAGAGCGTGGCGCTCAGCACATGTTATAAATAATTTATATTGTTTGCAGGAAAAAAAATAAAAAAAATAAAAAAAAAAAAAAAAAAAAAAAAAAAAAAAAAAAAAAAAAAAAAAAAAACCAAAAGAGAAACAACCTAAAATACTCGGAATGTATGCACATAATTTAAAGTTACAAATATCAATTTTAAACTTTACACTTAAACAAGCAGTTTTATTTATTTTTTTTTTTTGTTGCTGTTAAGCGGCGTTGTGCGGCAAAAGTGATTCAAATCTGTTAAAACAGAAAGATAAGACAAAATAGCGTGTTATATAAGCAAATCATAATTTTCTACACCCTTAGTTAGTTAACAACTGATAACCTTCTTTCGCAGAAACTCTCAACCCAAACCCATTTACAGGGTAAGCTAACAGCAAATCGTAATTCAATTAAATTTGTTTAATTGCTTGTGCATTGTGCAAATAACAACTGGTTTTTATATCCACATATATATGTATATGTTTATTTATATGTATACATATATATAAAGGACCCGCAGGAGCGCTATTATCGAAGTACAACAAAGGCCATAAGCACTTTTACATATTGTAAATAAAACAAAGCGCAATTGTAACATGCACAAAACATACGTGTAACTAGCACACAATAAAACAATGCCAAACAAAGCAAACAAATGGAAACGCCGGATGCCAATGAGAATGCGAATGCCAATGGGTTTGTTTTTGTTTTTTATTTTTTATTTTCCATTTTTTTTTTTTGTTTTCGTTTTCGTTTTCGGGGCGCGCCGGGCGTGGCTGTCCCGGCCGGCACCGCGCGCCGAACGACGCGGGAAGAGGGAGAGGGGGGGGGGGGGGGGCGCGGGGGGGGGGGGGGGGGGGGGGGGGGGGGGCAACCCGCACGGGCAGCCAGGGTGGCCGAGAGATGGCTTGGCGAGCGGGCAGCTGCCCCGATCTGATCCTAAAGCAAATCAAACTCAAGGACAGCGACCGCCACAATTTCAAACAATGTAACAAGGGGACGCACAACAACAAAATGCGTGCTTAAGTTGGCAGTGTCCGACTGGGCGATACTCTGTAGGCAGCCCTGAAAGGTTTGTATTTAACTCAGAGATAACGTGGTCATAATTAAATACTTAATATGTAATGTAAAATATTTTTGAAATCTGAACAGCTTCATTTTAGCTTCGGGGGAATTTTCTTTTTTGTGTATTTTCCACAAGAACTAACTTCAGGCTGATTTAAACTCTGAAATGCGCTTAAAGCCTGGGTTAAAAATCGATTTTTTCTCGGGTAAGTAATTAAGAACAAGATGAAGAGTATGAGTGCTCGACTATTATATACCCCTTAGCCAGCCACCTATGCTGTTATACGCATTAGATTTAGCTTGTATTTATATATTTATGCAATAATATATATCTATATGTCATAAGATCAGTTAATCGTTCCGATCAAAAATATATAAGCTTTATAAGCAGCAACCTGACCCATTCCGCATTTAACAAACACCTGCAAAATTCTATTACACCCCTCGTTCACAGTCAATGGGCACGCAGTATAACGGCAACAACAAAAACAATAGCTACAACAATGGGCAACGCAATGCTAAAAGCGTTGCCTTTTCATTTTACAATTTTGCAAACAGCTGCCAATGCTTTTCCCGGCCATCGTTGTTGCCATGACGTCCTGTGGCAGCGATAAGCCTTTGCCTTTTGTTTAAAACCAGGATGCCAGGAATTGATGCCGCTCCACGCAGCGCACCCCGTTTTTAATGGACAGCCATTAGACGCAATTCTAACTTTGGCGCACACGCCATTAAAGCAACAACAAAAGCGCAGTTACTTACGTGATGTGCATGCTGGGTATTAGCGCGTATGCGCGTCGGGGACTAGTAGTATAAATGCACTTACACACTTTAAAATTATTAAATCTCACAAAACAATACATCACCTTTCACACACGAAAAAATAAAGCACTTCAATTTCAAGATGGCCGCGTTTTGACTAGATCTCCTGACGATTGGGCAACACAGCCAAGGTCAAGGTTGCCGATTGAGCAAATAAAATGTACCAAACAACGTCAAATGAATGTACCAAATTCGAAGAAAAATGTACAGCTGTTTACGAAGAATAAGCACAATGTTTTTAACTGGAAAATGCAAAGACGTACTTATATTTCAAATTGCGTATATTTTTTAGAAAAACATTCCAGCGTATTTTGTTAAACGCAAGATTCCGTGTGCTATTGCATAAATTGAGTACTTTTTTTTTGTACACATATGGCAGCCTTTCGCCAGTGTTGAATATGACAGTTACTTGAAACTGTTCATTCAGTTTCGACAATTACCCAATTTAATGCTATGCAGCGCTTTCTTAAAGTATTTGGTGATAAGAAATGCAAAGTAATTGGCAGAATACAGGTACTTGCGTTGCCAGGTGAGCCACAATAGGAAATGCATTCAAAGCGATGTAAAGTATAACTGAAAACAATCAACAAGGCACTCCGTACTACGCCAAAAACTGGAAAATGATCGTTGCCACGGCCGCGCGCGAGGCGGAAATCTATAAGAGCTACCAACTGGTAAGGCGAGTAATTGGCAAAACGAAGTTAACCTAAACAAAAAAGAACCTTTACCTAATCCTCTGCCCCCACAGGACGCTGTGCTCATCGAGAATGTGCATGACGTGCCCTACGTACAGGAATGCAACTTGGGCGCTGAAACCGTGGCCTGCCTGACCCGCGTATCGCAGACAGTGCGAGAGATTATGCCCAAGCTGGTGCCGTGTGGCGTGCAGGTGCACGCCTGTCGAAACAAAGAGGCGCTGGCCATCGCCAAAGCCACCCAACTGCAGTTCATACGCGTCGAGAACTTTAACTATGGTCAGGTGGGAGACGAAGGCTACACGGATGCGTGTGCCGGTGAGCTGCTGCGCTATCGTAAGCAAATCGACGCCGAGGATGTGTTGATCCTCACAGATGTAAAGACAAAATACATTTCAAATGCGATCACAGCGGATGTTGGTCTGCTGGAAACGGCGCGAGCAGCTAAACTATTCCTCAGCGATGGAATCGTGTTAACTGGCACGTCAGCGTCACGACTGTTCCAATCCAAAGATCTATGTAATCTTACAAGCAAGCTAAAAGCTCCACTAATCATTGACACGGGCATTAATATGGATAATATCGGTAAATTTTTTAAGCATGCGCAAGCGATTATTGTGGGCGGGCAATTCCAGAAAGGCGACGACCGGAGAGAGGATATTAACCTGCATGCTTTGGTGTTATTTATGACTCAAATATGTGTACAGCGACGCTGCCGATTGCTTAAAATAAATGATACATAATATGTAAATAAGTTACTTCACGCCCTAATTTAAAAATGTAACCGCAACAAACGCACGGTTGCATTTGGAGTGAGTAGTGTTGAGTAATGGCTGTTAATAAATGAAATAATGGGAATTCGTTACAGCTGCTTATGTTTAAAAGTCATCCATCTCGCTCACACACTTGTTGCTGTTCTTAAAGTTGTTGATCGAAGTTCAGTTCAATTGGTATTTTACGAATATTTAATAAGCAAAAGGAACAACGATAACACTTCATATATATTAAAGCATATAAATCGAATGGTGAACTATGAATCGGGTTTTATTTGGCTTGTTAAGTTCATTTGAACTAGCTCGAACAATCAATGCATCTCTATCTATTTGATGTAAAATTCATTTGTATTTGCAATGCATAAGTTTCTACGTATTTTTGGTAAAGCACAATGCAAAGTAATTGGCATGATACACGTGGATGCGCTGCCAGGTGAGCCGCAACGCCTGTAGCATAAACAAACACAATTGGCAATCATTTTAATATACCTAACAACAACTCAAAGGGACGCCGCGTTATGCCGGCAACTGGCAGCAGATCATTGAGAAGGCCAAATACGAAGCGGAGCTCTACAAAAAATACAAATTGGTATGCAATAATTCAGAATGAACGTTACAAGATTGCATTCAACAATGCCCACTATTCCGCAGGACGCTGTGCTCATCGAGAACATGCATGACATACCCTACGTGCAGGATCGTCACTTGGGCCCCGAGATAGTCGCCTGCATGACCCGCTTATCGCACGCTGTGCGCAGCATCCTGCCCCAGCAGGTGCCCTGCGGCGTGCAGGTGCTCGCCTGCGGCAACAAACAGGCGCTGGCCATCGCCAAAGCCGCCCAGCTGCAGTTCATACGCGCCGAGGGCTTTGTCTTTGGCCATGTGGCCGACGAAGGCTACACGGATGCCTGTGCCGGCGAGCTGCTGCGCTATCGCAAGCAAATCCATGCCGAGGATGTGCTTGTGTTCACGGATCTCAAGAAGAAGCACAGCTCGCATGCGATAACAGCGGATGTTAGTCTGCTGGAAACGGCGCATGCAGCGGAATTCTTTCTCACCGACGGCATCATCGTCACGGGCAGCGCCACGGGTCAGGCGGCCAGCGCGCAGGATGTGCAGGCGCTGTCGGGCAAGCTGAAGGTGCCGCTGATCATTGGCTCGGGCGTAACCAAGCAGAACATCACCGATTATTACAATGAGGCGCAGGCGGTCATCATTGGATCACACTTCAAGGAGCAGGGCGACTGGCAGCTGGAGATCAGCGAAGAGGCCGTGGAGAGCTTTATGTGCGAACTGAGTTCGCTGCGCGACCACGCCTAATCAAAAGGATTTGTTTATATATATATATATAAATTGTATAAATGCTTTTATTGTGTATATAAATGAATTGAAAATGTGATATGAAATGTGCCGCATTTGTAGTTCTAGAAGAGATTGGCAAAGAAATCGTAAATCCGCTCGCGTAGCGAACCGCTTTTTATGGCGCCTGCGTTGCTGTTGGCGCCGCCGCCGCCGCCGCCAGTTGGGAATACAAAGGGCTTCTCGTACGCATCGAGCGTATCGTCGAACTTGACGCGTTTCTTCTGAGGCGGCGAGCAGAGGACATCCTCCTGGCTGGATCGCAGCGTCTGTGCGGGCGTTGTCCAGCCACTGGCACTCTTCTGGCTGCCACCGCTGGAGCGCAACGGGAAGAGCACATCCCGAAAATTACCATCACCCAGATCCACATCGAAGAAATCCTCGCGCTTAATCGCCGTCGGTATGGTATTGTCCACGTTGTGGGCACGAAAGTACGACTTGGAGTCGGAGTAGCGACTGGCAAAGCCATAGTTGGGATCAGCATCGCTGGGCGTATTGTTGGCCTTGCTGCGCTTAAGGATGCTGCGCACATTGTTGGTCTTGTCGCCGGTGGCGATCTTTTTGTACAGCTTGGAAATGCGATTCTCCTTGCTGGCGGACAGTTGCGCAGCTGTCTCCAGCGGACGACGCATCTGCACTGCGGGCACGGGCGGCGCTGGCCGCTTGACAATCGCTGCCGCAGTTGTTGTGGACGACTTTGCGGCAGTTTGTGCAGCGCTGGGAATTTTGCGCTTGCGCGGAAAGCAAATGCTGTGCGTGCTGGCGGATTCATCTGCCGCCTCCTCGTCGGAGTCTGTGGTGCGATGCTTGTTGCGAAACACGGTCTCGTAGTCCTGCGGACAGATAACAAAAGATTAGCTACGCTTGGCAGCGCTCCAGCATGGGCTACTCACGCATTTGCGCTTGTTGGGACTCAGTACATAATCGGCGCCGAATTTCTTCATGTCCTTCTTGCGTATGGGCGTCCGTTTGCTGGAGTCCTTGCGCAACGTTTTGCGGCACTGCACATGCAGATCGATGGCATCCCTTATGAAGGCCACCCAGGTGCGTGAGATCTGCAGATCATCGCTCCCGAAGATGATGCCATCGCTCTGGCAGGTCAGCTTAAAATGACCCGGCAGCATCTCATAAACCTTGCACTTCTTTAGTGGAAAAATGCAACAGCATTCGAGGGAGTTCTCCACCTGAGTGTTGGCCGCACGCTCTCGTATTACCTTGCAGTACATAAAGATGTCCGACATGAGCACACAATACCGATTGATCTGCTGGCCCTTGTGCGTGATCTTGTGCAGCATGCCCTCCTTGATAACCCGGCGGGAAGGCTTCACAATGTTGGGCGTGCGATTCACCAGCGAGTTTTGTATGTGTATCAAATACTGTGTGATCTCCTGCTCCTCCACGCAGGAGTTGATGTGCGTGGCAGTCGCGTCAATCTCCTTGACGGACTCTGCAAAGTAACCTTTTAGTTTATGTCCAAAGAAACTGCTTATTGGGATTGGAACTCACCTTTTAGTAGCTTGTAGTCCGAGTCCGCTGGGCTTGTGTAGAGCAGCACCTGCTCCAGCAGCAGCTTGTAACGCGGCACACGCTGTATGGGCACAATCATTAAGGCATTCAGCTTGCGTTGCACCTCTGGACGACTTTCGGTCTCCTCTAGAAATTTGCGAAAAACCGGATTCTTGCTAATCAAATCCTGCAGAATAAACAAAGCGCCGCGATAGTCAAAGGCGTACACCGAGTACAGCTTGAAGAAGGGTGCCATCTTGAGGAACGCATGCGCCACATTCTCCATGTTGGCCTCCAGTTCGCGCAGGAACTCGCCGTTCAGGTTGTGTATCATCTCGATTTGGCCAAAGAGCGCCGTATGATTGGCGGCATCGATGATGGCCTGTTCCTTGAGTGGCCGCACAAAGTATTTCATGAGCAGCTCCAGTTGCTCCAGATAGGACTTCTCCGACGTGATAATCTCCTGCACGGCCTGCAGGCGGAATCCCATCCGTTTACCTGCCTCCGGATTGGGTGAGCCGATGGGACTGCTTGAGTTGCTGTCCAGCATGGAGCAGACTGCAAAACAAATTCAAGCTAAATAAGACACTAGCACAAATGGCGAAAGAATCCTGCGGCTTTGGGACGCCTTCTTTTGGCTTACCCTTTTTACGCGACTTGGCCGTCAAGAGATTTCGCTCCTGCAAAACCTGACGCAGCTCGCGGCTGAAGCTGATCGGTGTGTGCGGTGAGTTGGCAACGCCGTGGGCGTGGCTCTTTTGTCTTGGCGTAAACATTTTCACTTGAATTTTCTGCAACGAAAAAGTTAATGCAACGCGACGCCAACTGCAGCACCTGCTGGCGGCTGTGTTTGAAAATTGCCATTCACTACGCACAACAACAGTCGATTAATCGGTTTCGATTTATTTATGCGGCCCTGCGCCAGCTGTTATTGTTAGCTCTCTTTTGTATTAGGGCTCCACAAGTGGAACCAGCTAGCCCAGTAAAAACATCGGTATTTGATTTATTGGCTGGTCATAGATTTTGAAGATCCACACTTAATAGCAGCACTCGCTAAAATTAAAATGTTAATTTTAGCAGTTCTATTAACGATGAACATAACATCAGATCAGTTAACAGAGGTTTGCTAAATAATGTTAATCAGTTTCCCTTTGGAGCTCACCATGTTCAGACGTCTTCTGTGGTCTTCAATTTTTTTTTGTTCAACAAATTTATTTATTGTTATTGATAAATAGACAATATTTACGTATGCTTCGTCTCTGATTCAAGGTGTCAAAACTGAAACGATATATCGTTTTATGAACAACTTGAACTTGTTCGCTCTTTGGAATTAGTAACTGCAGCCATGGTTCGAGAGTGACTGCATCAACAATAATTTTTTTATACGTGTTCGTGGCTTAATTTATGTTTTTAGCCTGTTAGTTGAATGTGTCGCAAACAATGCACGGCAAGCTGAGTGAACTGGAAACGCGGATTGCGGCGCGCCTGAACGAAACGATTGGCAAGGACGCCAATCAGCTGCATCGCGCCGCTTTGCTCGTAGACAACTACAAGGAGCGCTTGCAGACGCTCAGTCAAAATGTAAATATAGCCAAAGATTTGTATTAAATCAACGATAAAAGCAATGTTCTAATTAACAGCTCAACTATGAGGATCCCCAGAACGTGTCCAGCTACAAGTCGGCCTTCCAGTGCCAGCAGCAGGTCTGCGCGAGCATTGACTTCGAGCTGGAGAAACTGGCGCAATTCCGTGCGAAAGTTAAGGCTAAGCTGGCGGAATGGCAGCCAGCGCTGCTGGGCGTGGCCGAGGATGCGCAGCAGGTGCGTCAGCTGCAGAATGTAACGAAATATCTGCGCCTGGTGCAGGACATACAAGAGATCAGCGCAGCGCTGGGCAGCTCAATCAATGGCAAAGACGAAGCCAAGCTGGTCAACATCTATTTGACGCTGTACGAGAGCAATGATTGCGAGCACAGCGTGGTGGGTCGACTGCATGGCGTGCAGGCACACTCACTCAAAGCCTACGCGGAGTCTACGGCCATCTACTGGCACAAGTTGATCCTGCAGCGTTTGTCCAGCGAATTCGAGGCTGTGCTGAAGTCAATGCGCTGGGCGCACATGGAACAGCAATCGCTCAACTACTCGCCCACCCGCGACACTGCCAAGGCCCAACTGCTGGCCGAGTATATGTTTCTCATTAAGTCACCGGCCGAGGAGCATGCGCCGCTGGTGAGCATCACGCCCAGCATCGTCTGTCCGCCCATTAGCCAGGTGGTGCAGCTGCTGCTGGCGCCGTATCGCCAGCGTTTTATGTTCCACTTCACCGGCACCCGGCAAACGAATCGTTTGGACAAGCCCGAGTGGTTCTACACGCAGATCCTCAACTGGGGCAAGGAAACGCATTTGTTTGTGGGCAAAACATTTCAGCCAGCGGCCATGAAAGCCGGCAAGCTGGACTTTAATCTGAGGGTGAGTTGAACTTTGCACTTTTTCAATAGTTTATACTAAAAGCAATCTCTTGCAGCTGGAGTTTATGCGTGGTCTGGTTCAGTTGAGCATTGAGAAGCTGGCCGCGGACATTGAACAAATTGCACAGGACGAGCATCTGTTTGCCCATCTGCTGGACGAGACGCTGGCCTTCGAGGCGGAGCTGCGTGAAACTTTCGGCTATCCGGCCAGCTTTCCCAGCGCCATTTCAGTGCTCACGCAGCCAATGTATTTGCTGCGCTGGATTTCGCTTGAAGAGCAGTGTAAGCTTGAGAGGAATACAACTAACAGACATTACATTACTTTAACTGCTTTGTTAACTCGCAGTTTGTGCGGAGAAAATGGATCAGATACTGCAGGCGGAGACGCCGTTTCAGCTGATCGATCCCAATACCTATGAGGATGACCTGAAGATACCAAAGTGTGCCGATCAATTTATGCGCCTGCTAGAGGCCATCAAGGATCGCTATTATGCCTTAATCCAGCCGGGACATCAGCTGCAATTTCTGCAGCTACAGCTCGAGCTAATCGACAGCTTCCGCCGGCGTCTGGTGCAGCTGCACAGCAGCGGCGCCATCGCCAGCCTGCCCGTACTAAATGCCATCAATTATTTAATTATGGTGCTGCGCGAATGGGGCGAAAATGTTCACTATTTGCATTTGCATGCGGCGCTCGCGGGTCCAAATGCCAGCGAAATAAATTCGGTATTCGAGCATGCCGTTGCCGAGCTGGAGCACTGGGCGCGCCAGCTCATCAAAAATCTGGCCAACAAGGCGGTCAACGAAATGAAGGCTAAGTCAATGAACTATCGCCACGATGCGTGGCCCACAATGCCCGAACAGAACAGCAAGGAGCCGTTCATACTCTCGCCGAGCGGTGGAGAAACGTTCCAAGTGCTCGTCACGCTGCTGCACAATCTGGAGCGTGAACTCTCCGCGAATCTGTTCAATCAAACGCTGCGTCTGATGGCCCAGCAGACCGACGACTTTCTGCTGGAGAGCATGGTGCTGCACACAAAATTCTCACCGGCTGGCGGTGCTCAGTTCAACTACGATATGACGCTGCTCTTTGCGCTCTTTGGCCAGTATACGCGACGGCCGGAGCTGCTATTCAAGCGGTGAGTAATTCATTATATGCGTCAGTGTTATTAAATATGTATATATTTATATTTTTTTTTGTTTATCATTCAATTTAGAATACATGACGCCTGCAAATTACTGACGGCGGCGCGGGGAACGGCTTTATTGCTGCTCGAAACGCTGCGCAGCGGGCAGTCGGCGGCGGAGAAATCGAAACCGCTGCATGAACTTCGCGTGCTCAGCTTGGATAGTAAACAATGCATTGAGGTGCTCGAACGGCGAACAGACATTAAAATGTTTTAAATAAAGCAAACGTGGCGACTTTGGCAAACCAACAATTGTGATTGGGTCGGGCAATGCCTTCTCCAACTCTATACCCTTGCAATCAGACATTATAATTGTGTCATCGAATGTGTCACGCATAGAAGAAGATGACTTTATATATATGCACTTGATCTGTATGAACAAGCAACTAGTTTTAGCCATGTCCGTCTGTTGGATTTGATTATTTTGGATTATTTTATCAGATAGCTTCCATTGAAAAATCATTTTCAACTTCGCAAATATATTTTTCTCTTTACCCATTTTATACTAATTAAATTTTGTCAAAATTGGATTACTATGTCATATAGCTTCCATAGGAAAAATCTTTGAAAAAAATGATTTTGTATAAAAAATTTGTTAGTTTCTCAAGTTATCAAAGCCAAATTTGGCAATTAGAAGTGTTCTTATGCTTCTTATAGATATGCAAGTTATTGTCAAGATAAGCTTACTATATCATATAGCTCCCAAAGGAACAACTAAGTGAAAACTAAATACTGATATAAAAAACATGTTTGATTTTTTAGATATCTAAACTAAACTTGGTAATATATATATCTTTAATATAAGAGCAATATTAGATAGCTAAATTCATGCAAAAACAGTTTATTTATATCTTCCAAATGTTTGCAAGGGTATTCAATGTTCGGCATGCCGAAGTAAAAAGTTCTTTCTTAATATTAAAAGCAGTGTGTTCAAAATTGGGTCATACTCAAAAACTATGTAAAGTTTATAAGAAATTTTAGGATGCGGGCTTTCAAAATAAACTAAACTTTATTAACCTCAAGTCTTGAAATTTATAAAGCTTTGAAACATACAATTCTAGTATATACTCTATTTATACCCTCGGTCAGTAGCAACTGTTGAGTCATTTGTTTGTTTCCATGCCAGGTGAATCTTATTTTCGTTGGAACTTGACATAGATATTAATTTTTAAAGCAATAATTGATTTAATATCGAGTTTCCAGTAAAAAAAATATTTTATATTGAAAGTTTTCATAGCAACAATTTAAATTTTAGATAGAGAAAGGTGATCCCAATTTATGAATTAAATTTAAATATCTCCAGCTTAATAAATAAAACCTACAATTCCAATTCTAAAACATTACTCAATCTTATCAACAATTTGCTTTATTATTTAAATACCCCAACCAAAACACGCTTATCAACAATTTTGTGTGAGTTCAGCAAACAGATTTCTATTTTCCAGGAAGCGTCTATAATATAATAAACACAGTTAGAAAGTGCGTGAAGAAAAACAAGTGATAAAATTTCGACGCTATATTTCAATATAAATCGATATTAATATACGGAGTGCGAGACAAATACAATATATAAACATTCGAAGTTGGGAGTATTAAATGTAACACTGAATTAAAGGCGATCGATCTATGGACAATTAATGGAAATTAATGGAATAATTGATTTATTAAGTGTGCTAAACATTTATTTTTATTTTATTAATTGCCTAAAAGAGAACGTTTCTGTTTGTTTTCTATTTCGTATTTTAAAATCTGTAAAACATGTACACAAAAAAATGGGTTAACTGTATTAATAATAAATTGCTCTAAAAATACATAGCGTAAAATTAATATATATTTATATATAATATGAATATGTAAATCTGTGTGTGTGTGTGTATATATATATATTCATTTTGACAAACAATTCCAGTTAGTAAATACCAATTTTGCGACACAAAAGACGCTCATCACAATATCATCAAAGATCATCATCAACGAGTTTTCACTTTATCAACATTTTCCCATACAATAATCATAAAAATGGGCCCGCATCATTAAAGATAGCTTGGGTCTTATTCAAAATTCTGATAATTCGCCGAATTGACGAATATAGCTCGCTGTGCGGGCGTCATGTTGAGATTGCCACGATGCTTCTTGTCGTAGGCCCAGATAACGCCGGTGGCAATTAGCGCCACCGTTAGCCAGCCCATAAAGAACAGCTGGACCCAGGTGTGATCTTTGTTGCTGTGATCGGCAATGATGCCGGCAAGAATGGTGATGACGGCCAGGCCGAGATTCTGTACGGACTGACAGAAGCCGTAGGCGGTGCCCAGCTGATACTCGGGTATGATTAGTGCGACCAGCGGCCACAGACTGGCAGCCAGCATTGAGTACGACAGACCCATAATAACCATGCCCACATACGGATTCAGTTGGGTGAACGTGAGCAAAGCATGGGCGCCAATCGTTGTCACCGTCGCACTCATCACCCAGGTCACATTGCGGCCCAGCTTGTCGATGATGAAACCAAAGATGGGCGATGAAACAGCCGCAATCAGATAAACCAGCGAATCCACAGTGTTGGCCTGTGCCGCCGTATAGCCAAAGCGATCCATGAAGAAATTCTGTCCGAGCGCAATAAACGGAAAGATGGCCACATAGTAGGCAACACAAATGATGGAGACCATCCAAAAGGGCGCCTTAAACGTGAACACATCCGTCAGCTTGGGTATCTCGCCCGATGGATTATTGTTGCGCTGCATAATGCGTTCAGCACGCTTGTCCATCCAGCCCAGGATGAGCGCACATATCATCGACATCACGCAGGTGAGCGTGGCCAGCAGCAGGACGACGCCAAGTGCCTGATGATCCTTATAGAATTTGCTCACATAATCGTAGATGGGCTGCATCACCCAAAAGTTGACCGTACTGCCGAAACGTGCCACCGACAGCTGCAGGCCGAACACCATGTTCAGCTCCTTGCCCTTGAACCAGAGGACCGCATAGCTGTTTTGGGCCACCGCCAGGGACTCGGCGCCAATGCCAAAGATGAAGCGGCCAATGATCATCAGCCAGAACGTGTTCAATATGGCGCCGCTGGCAAAGATCAGCTGGCCCACCAACAGTATCAGCATGTAGATAATCGTGCCCAGCCGTATGCCGAACAGTCGATCGATCAGAAATCCGCCCAGGAAACAGAGCACCACATTTGGCCACGAGTAGATCGAGTAGATCAGCGTAAACTGTGTGGAAGTCAGGTCGAGGTCGTGCTTGAAGACCGATTGCAGTGCGCCGGGATTGTCGTAACAAAAGTACGAGCCAAAGCCGAGCAGGCACATAAAGACCAGCGCCTGGAAGCGATGACAGGTGCTCGTTGGCATACAGCAGCCGCCCGATGGCAGCGCCAGCTCATTGTCCTGCCGTCCGTTATGGCTGCCGTTCGGTTCCTCCTCGCCCTGCGCCATCTCCTCGTTGTCCACAATGCGCGCTTCATCGTCGCGAGCCATGACTAAGTTGCTCGCTGGACACAATTACACTGAACTCAGTTATTAGACTCGCACAAAAGGGCGTTTCAAATATATGATATATATATATATATTTTTTTAGTTGATATCGAATTTGTTTTCGTATTTCTGCAAAAAGAAAAGAATGCCGTTGTATCTGGTTGCACTGACAAAAACACAAACATACACAACTACACTTTGATGTGTGTGTTTGTGTGTGTTTGTGTGCGTGTTTGTTGCGTATTTCAACTCTTTTGCTTTGTCTGCTTGATTCGTTATCTCGCTCGTTTATTGTTTACTGTACTCTGTACTCTTTGTCTATCGCTTTGATGCTGTTTGTCTGCGTTGCCGTTTACGCATTAGTTATATTGTTACAGTTTCCACTTATCAACATATTTCACAGTCCACTTACATCGTTCGTTTTTCTATTGCACACGACGCACTTAGTTTGCACAGCAGCGGTCGTTGTGCACCTGAACTTTGTTAGCGTTCAAATAAAACTAAATACGATTTTGATTTCTCTCCTACGCTGTGCGCTAATTAACGTTAATTACTTATGCCATGAGTTACTCGTTACCAGTTACTTGGCACGAGTAGTTTTTGGGTAACAAGCCAGGGCTGCACAAGGGAAAATTACATTGATCGTTAGTTTAATCAGCAGCATAATTTTTTATAGTTCACATTATGCTTTTATTTAATAAAAACGCTTTAGGCTTGGTTGTATTAGTCATTTATGTCAGCCTAAAATATGTTTATTTATACTTTGAGCGCTTGACCTCCATCTGTAGCTGTGTAGCCCTGGTCGGTTATGGTAAAGAAACAAAATACATATATTAATAATTTAATTAGCACCATAATTGTTTTATAAGCAAAATACTTTACATATTAGATAAAAACAATATTAATATATGTTTCTTGTGGGCTTAGTTTCTTTACTTACTGTTGTGATCATTAATTTTATTTATTTGAATTTGAAGCGTTTAATACCAAGTTCATTGTTGTGCAGCCCTGGTCGGCATTGTAGTTTCATCATTTGCCTGCTGTTTAGTTGCCTATTTGCACATGTAAAATGTATTAAATTATATAAGCGCACAACAGGAAACAGCTCGGCAGCACGGTAATGGCATCAATTGATACTAGCAAGCGCAAACCTAGACGCTTACAAGGTACACCGTCCTATTCATACCGCAATCGATTTGCCTGCGCTCTGCTCGCCGCTGGTTCGGTGCTTTTCGGCATTTGGAGGTGAGTCGGAGAGGAGTAACGGCACAATTTGCCGAATTGTTGATAAATAATAATGCCAAAAATCTTTGCACAGTTTAACGCCCATGCACCGCATTGCCAACGAAAAGCTGTGCGATAAGCTGTTAACTCCCACTGAGCAAGAGAAGGATCGTCACGCCTTATTTGAATTTGCCGCACCACGTCGCGGAGAATTCATTCGCGAAGCCTTCGAGGAAAGCGAGAAACTGCGCACGGAGCGCTAAAGCACACAAACAAACAAGCAAAACAACAACAACAATGGACAGAGAGACGCGGCGCGCAAACTTAAAGAAACTACAAAAGCCTGCGACCCGAAAACTGCGGTAGGTAGCCGCAAAGTTCTTTAGAGTTGTAAACCCATCAAAATATGTTAGCTAATAAAATGTTAATGTCGTACTAAATCCCGATTTGTTTTCTTGGTCCACGCGCAGCAGCAACACGGCCACAGCGACGATGACACTATCCGAATACTTCAATACACTTGAGAGTTCCAGCGAGGCTGCAGGCTCGCCAGCTGAGGCGCCGCAGCAGGAGCAGCCTTCGTTGGAGTCGGAGCAACTGTTTGCCGAGCCGCGCAGCAAGAAAAGCCGCGACATGGAGCTGCCCAAGCCGTTGCCAAAGCCCAAAAAGGCGCCCAAACTAAAAACATCTTCACAGCCGCGTCGCGGACGCGGACGGAGCAAACAACAGCCGAGCATTAGCGACTTTCTGCGCAACGAGCAGCTCTTTGCGGAGGTCACCGCCCAGCACTGCATGGCGGACAACTTTAGTCCGGATGACATCGAAATGGCGCTGGCACTGTCCAAGTCGGAGGCGCAGAAATACGGTCGATTGCGCCTGCAAGAGACTGACGACGAGCAGGAGGAGGTGGTTAATTTACTGGAAAAAGACGAAGAGCAGTCAACGGAGGATATACGACGCAAGCTGCAGAGATACGGCTTTCGCACAGCCGCCAAGGAAGGTGAGTTAATGTGCTAATAAAACAACCTTAAGCTTTGATAAATATTATTATTTAGATTACAATATGCTTGCCGTTGCGGCCACGCCCTTTGGGAAGCGGGCTAAACGCTGCAAGTGGGCCAATAAATTCACACCGCTCACACTGCGCAATCCGGCGGAGCAGCTGAAGAAGATGCACAACAAGGTGGCAGCTTTAATGGCGCAACAGGTGCGCACCAAGCTGCCTATCGACAAGGAGCAGTCACCTTTTGAACTGATCAGCACACAACTGCGGCGTTTGCAGGCCAGCGCCGAGCGACGCATCACGCACGAACCCAGCGCTGAATCTCTAACGGATCTGAGTGCCTATTATGTGGAGGATCTCATAGAAGTTAGTCGCTCGCCGGCGAACCACTTGCTGAAGAGCTGGGCGGCCATACAGGGCCGAGATTTGTCGCCGAAGCGATTTAGCGAAACGCAACTGCGGCGTCATCAGCAGCTGGAGCAGGTCTATGCGGAGCTGGAGGCATATTTTGGTGCCAGTGCTGAGCAGGCGGAATTGGATGAGCTAGAGAAACTGGTGGCCGATAATATGATCCAAGAGACCAGTCACATTTCGACCGAGGAACAGCTTCAACTGACAGTTGAAAATGCCATAGAGGATAAAGAGGAGAAGCCACTTGAATTAGTGCTCAGTCCGATGAAAGGGAGTCCCTTAAAGGAACCGCCCGATAAGCGTGCCAGACTAATGCAATTGGAGAACGAAAAGGAGCTGGAATTGAATAGCGATAAGGAGAACATACTGCCGAGTACTTCAGACAAACTCAGTTTACCCACACAAAGCACACGCTGCATCTCACCCGATCTCTTCGCCGACTCGGATGATGAAGCGGGGGATGAGGCAACCAACACAGGCAGCGCCATGCAAAACTTTTCCCTGAAGGTCTACAAAGATATAACCACAAGCGATATCAACACATATGAGGTTTATTCCAGTGATGAGGGTAATGAGAAACAAAACTCTTTTAATTTAAATGTCTTTAAGAGTCGTTTTTTATATTGTTTTAGTGAAGACTCTTACAGAAACCAAAGCAGAGGAGATTACGACTAAAGGTATTTATTTAATATATAATCCATAAAAACCATTAAGCTTATATATTTCTTTTTTAGCTGCGATAAAAGAGAATTTTGTAGACCTAACACAAGATTCACCAGAGTTTACATTGGAAACCACTTCAAGCAAATCACTTTTGGAGACGCACGTCTTTCCACACAGTCCAATCATAGAATTTGACGAGGATACCGATGATATTTTAAAAGACTCAAGTGCTCAGGCGACGGTTTGTGAAATTTCCGAAGAATTATATGCAAAATATGCTTACAAAACAGCTGTGGAAAAAGCGGACTTTGAGCTAAGCTCAGCGGATGAAGCACCGTTGAATAACAACTCCTTTAACCTTAGTAATACGAGCTGCTCCCAATCAAACCCAAAGACATCATTCCACCTAGCCACAACGGCTTCGCTTGCCAGCAAGGATAACTCGCTCAGTTTTAGTCACTTCGACAACACAAAGATTGCATTCCAGCGCAGCTTTAGTTTGACACAGTCACCAGGACAAAGCGCGGAACTGAAGGATAGTTTCAAGAGTCCGCTGAGTCGCAAAAGCAACTCTTTTACCGAAAAATCAGCTTCCCTATGCACAACTCCTTTTGTTCAGTCCGATGCGAGCATTGATTTAACCCTAGACAGCGATGATGATGATGCTGATGCTGAGGATAAAGACGGTGCTCTGCTCTCGGATGACGAAATCAACTATTCCATTTGGAAGGCGGACAAAAAGTGCCGGGATTTGCAGGACGACCCCCCTGATAGCAGCAGCAATGAGAGCTCCTTTAGTTCGCCCTTGGCCAAAATCAAAAGCGTGCCTCATTTCAAGACTGAGGAGGAATTGGATGCCTTTCTGGACGCTTCGCCCGCCACCTCCAACAAATCGTGCAATTCGCGCTCGCCCAACAAGAGCGCACTGAGCAAAGAACGCGCCGAGTTTGGCATTCTCGACGCGGCCATCTCGCAGCCCTTTACGCTCTCCCAGCAGCAGAGTCCAGCAGAGGCGGAGACATCACGTGTGCACATAGATTGGACGGAGGCGTCCTTTCTGGAGACACCGCCCGAGGCGCCATTGAAACGCTATTCCAGCAGCTGCACAGATAAATTTAAAGAGCTGCTGCGCAATGTTTCAGAGCCAACTGATGCACTGGATGACTTTGATCGTTTGGTATTCCCAAATACTAAGGAGACAACAATTGTGGCGGACACAGTGCCAAGTGGACTGGATCGCCTGCTCCAGGGCGAGATCAATGTGGACAACTTGTCGCAGCCTGTGGCCAGTGCTAAGTCCACCAGTCCAGGAGAAACAGAACAGTTGGAGCTAAATGGCCAGGTGTACGAGGTACGCGCCTGTCTCTCGCCCAAGCCGGACTTTGTGAACTACGGCGAGGCGGAGCTGCTGCAGGAGCTGTACAAATATGGCATCAAGCCGCTCAAGCGCAAACAGGCCGTCAAATTGCTGGAGTACATTTACAATCAAACGCATCCCATTATACTGCCGCCGGAGGAGCAGCCAGCCAAGCCGCTGCCCCGCTCCAAATCGACGCCTGTGACGGGGAAACCAAATGCCCGTCTGCTGCACACCATCAGCACCGATTGCCTAACACCCACCGAAGCTCAGCCCCAACGCAAGCTCAAGTTTAACGACGCCTCGGGCACGCAGCTGTTGCGTTTCTCGCAGGCTTTGCCGCCGGCTCTCTGCGATGAGTTCGAGCACTATGTGCTGCAGACGAACGTGAGCAAGAAGACGCCACAGCCGCTGGTGCCGCTGCACATAGCCTGGCACAATTTGCTGTGCGCCAATCCCGGCCTGCACGAGAGCGTGCTCATGTTTGAGCCCATCGATCTGCAGGAGATCTATATGTACCTCAAGCAGCTGGGCCATCGCTATGAGCCCAAGGACCTCAAGTGTTTCTTTGACAGACGCTGCATCATATTCCGCTACGAGCTGGCGCCGCCCGCCAAACAGGCGCAGCGCCACGTCCGCAAACCCAAATCTAAAAAGGCGGGCTCCAAATATTAGCTGCCCAATTTGTACCATAGTATTCGTTAGTTTGTATAGAATTATATATTAATATAGACATGTTTAGTGATTTTTCAGTGCCACACTTATTGAGCCTTTTCGGCTAATTCTGGTTTATTAATTATGTAACTGTTATTTGGCCTTATTTGCCCAATGTAATTATGAAAACAATGCATTTTCCTCTGATCTTTTTTTTTCTCAATTCGAAATATACGAGATTTTTGTTATTTCACTAAAAATTTATGTCGCCGATCATTTTATCAATGGCCACCTCCAGGATATGATCAACATTGGGCGATGGTATCAGCTCGTCCATCATGACAATTTCATTTTTCGTATATTTGTCAATATTTGTAAACCGAGATTTCTTTTGGTGTTTGCCTTTTAAAAAGTCTTCGCATTTTTCTGCAATTTTTTCTGTTAATTCCAAATCGAGCTCCAGATCGGTTATGGGATCTGTTAGAAATTGATAGCACGTGAGAAACGTTTCCAGGACATCCATCTTATTTGCGGCAAATAAACTAAACAAACCTTACTTTTTTTTATGAAAATTTTTTGGAATATGTTCAGAATTTATAAACACACTCTATGAGAGACATACGAGGCAAAGTTTCGATTCAATAAAGTAGTTTTAGAAACGTGATGGCGGTTTTGAATAATAAAACTCTTCAACTTTGTGGCAAATACCCTATAAAAATTATATAAATATGTTTTCGGATGGTCTGTAGAATGAGTAAGTTAAACATAGCTTGTAAACCAAATATTTTGGTCGTTTTTTAACTTTTACATTCTGTTGACCTAGCATACCTATGAAAAAATTGTATTTATGCTATTTTATGTTAACCCAGTTATCAAAATTATTCAATATAAAATAATGTTTGTTATCATAAACACATTTTAAACGGTCGTTTGTATGAATTATCGGGAAATTAGTGCCTTATGCAACGCGCTATCGATAGGTATCGATATTTCGAAATGGTGTTCGCATCGCTAGCAGAAATCGTGAGCAACTTTTTTTTTGTTTCAACACAAAATTGAAAGCAAAGCAAAGCCTACCTAAATCTTCGTGCTAAAACACACACAATAACAATAACAACAAGTGTCTGCCCAGTGATTAAAATATTGCAAGGAACTATTTTCAAAGACGCCAAGTGCAGCGTTGCGGTGGCGTACCTGGCGACCCGAGTGTGAGTGCATAATTTACAGTTGGCCTTCCGCTGTGCAACAACAAAGGCATCGTGAACGACCCACACGCTTACGCACACACTCACGCACACAGCCAAGCACGCGCGTACACAAACGAACGCACACACACACACACACACAGATAGCCACAGACACCCAGCCAAATATCTACATACATACATACATATGCATATGTGCGCATAGATTGTGATACCTGCGATTGTGTTTTTTTTTTTTTTTTGTTTTTTGTCACCAATTAACAACAAATACTACAAATACGTTCACACTCACACACGTCCGCCCGCGAAAATAAAAATAACAACAAAACATAAAAATGGGCCTGTTATTGTCGCGGCTATGGCGCATGTTTGGCAACGAGGAGCACAAACTGGTAATGGTTGGCCTCGACAATGCGGGAAAAACAACCATACTGTACCAGTTTCTGATGAACGAGGTGGTCCACACCAGTCCCACGATTGGCTCCAACGTCGAGGAAGTCGTTTGGCGGAATATACACTTTCTGGTTTGGGATTTGGGCGGCCAGCAGAGTTTACGTGCCGCCTGGAGCACATACTATACGAACACAGAGCTCGTCATTATGGTCATTGATTCGACGGATCGGGAACGTTTGGCGGTGACGCGAGAAGAACTTTATCGCATGCTCCAGCACGAGGATCTGAGCAAGGCCAGCCTGCTGGTGTATGCCAACAAACAGGATCTGAAGGGCTCGATGTCGGCGGCGGAAATCTCACGGCAATTGGACCTGACGTCCATCAAGAAGCACCAATGGCATATACAGGCGTGTTGTGCGCTGACGGGCGAGGGATTGTATCAGGGACTTGAATGGGTTGCGCAGCGCATTAAAAACAAATGACACGTTAAACACACACGAACGGCGCTAGTTTATAGTTAATCAATTAATTTAGACAAATAAATCAATTTTTATATATATACTAATTGTAAATTGTAAAGACATTTACCCAATCTTAATCGAAATCCGAAAGCGATTGCGATTTCGAGACGAAACGAAGATAAACAATTTGTTAATCATGTTGCAAAGCCAAAAGCCAATTTTGATCAGTGCTTTAGTTAAAAACTCCTGCCTTTGTTTAAGCATACAAACCGATGATAACATATTATTTTAAATATATATATATATATAAATACTATGTCCAGCCTCCCTCAATTAAATTAAATATGTATATGTATAATTGAGTACTAAGATATGCTAATGTTAAGATCTAAGCAGCCAATTAATAACTTCCAATAAATTTAAAAAAAGAAAAACAAGTTTATTTTAAAATTTTCATTTGTTTTTGTTAATTGTTTTGTCGTTTTTTAAGTTACACATACAGAATTGGACGTATTTATACTGTTACGAACTGAACGTGCATTGTAATTGACGTCGTTAATTCATTGCCGTTGTTGTTGATGTGATGTGTGAGATTGTTTTGTACTCTAGCCACCAAAATAAATATGAATACATATAAATAAAAATATATATATGTTAAATGTATAAATTAAGCTGCTACTCGTCTCGTTGCGGGTAAACACAAAAATTAACAGTTTAGTTTAGGATTAAACAAAATATATAAATACTAAATTATAGCCACACGAAAATTTGATCACAAAATAAAAGAAAAAACGGAAACAAAATAAAAATGTAAAAAACAATAAATAAAGATATCTATGTGAGATTGCACGAGCTGCTGCAACTCTTAAGCGGCTTGCTCTGGCCCAGCTGTACCGTATTCTCGTCCATGGCCTGCACGCTGCTGGCGTCGTGTTGCCGCTGACAAGTAAACAAACAAAATATGCAATTAACAAGCTAATAAAAATTGTTGCAGCCAAGGTTAATGGTTAATGGGTACCTTTAGTTCCGTCGCCAGGCAGCGGAACGCATCTTCCACATTCGTATTCTCCTTGGCGGACGTTTCCATAACGAATAGGATTTCAGGTATATACTGACACATTTGGCGCGCCTCCTCAAAGTCCACCTCCCGCTCCTCCTCGAGATCACATTTGTTGCCGATCAATATGATAAGTACATTGGAAGCCGTATATCTGCGCACCTCCTCGATCCATTTCTGTAGATTGGCGAATGTCGATCGTTTTGTGATGTCGTAAACTGTAAAAGCAATCAAACAACCTGTCATTAAACTTGTTCAGTAACAATTAGAAGTTGAAGTTTTTCGCTGATAGGGCTGCATAGCGAACGCTATTAAAATCACAGTACCGATAATGACATTAAAGGAAAGTGTGCGTCCCCTTATCAGCGACGGGCCATGACAAGAGCTCGAGGGTCATAATGATAACGTTCCTTTCGGCTAGCTGGGCGTGCGGAAACGTTTCGGGGTTTACTCACCGATTATGACGCCATTGTTGGCACGATAATAGCTCTGGGTAATGGTGCGAAAGCGCTCCTGGCCGGCAGTATCCCAGATTTGTAGCTAAGAGAATTTCGTCAGTTGTGCGACATTGGCATATTGTGAGAACTATTTACCTTGACTTGTTTGCCCTCGACTTCAATGGTTTTCATTGAGAAATCAACGCCAATGGTATTGCCGTGGCGCTCCACATAGTTGCCCGTTTTGAAACGTTGCAATATTGATGTCTTGCCCGTGCAACAGTCCCCGATGAGCACTATTTTAAATAGGAAATCAAAATTCTCCTCGTTGGGCAGTGCCATCAACGTTTGGGGATTGCGCGCCGTCATTCTTGTCCAGCCACGATGCGTTGCGGCTCCTTCAGCGTTTGCTGGTTTCGACTATTCTGCAATTATTTATTGTTTCGCATGGAAATTGTTGAATTTTCTGTTTTAATTGCTTGATAGTAATGAAAATGCGTTGCACAAAGACTGTGTTGTTGTGCCCTGTCAACATTGCAGCGAAGGGTATCTCGGATCATCATTGTTTTGGGTAACTCTAGTCATGCTGGCGTGCTCAAGAACCCATTATGTTGTTATCCGCATATACCGACATTAACTATTAATTATTAATTTATTATTTAAAGTAAATTAACACATAAATATTCATATAAAGTAGTGATATTCGTTGCTCTAGGGTAGTTTATTGTCTATAACTATGCTGTTCAATGTTTGCGTTGCTTGCAGGTGTGTGCTCGCTGGTGACATTATTCAATACTGCAATAACAGCATTTTGCAACACTGTTTTTCGATAGCGCGCACGTTTTAAATTTAAGATGAGAGGTAAGTGCAAATATTAAAAACAATAACGAATTAGCATAATCTCTTTACAGATTTACGAATAAATATAAACAAAAAAAACTACGATTGGATTTGAGTGATAAGCTTATCGCACTTAATTCTGTTTGCCTTGCAAAAAACACTCGTGTATATTACGTTATCTTTACAGCTTTGACATTACGTCAAATGATAAGATGTTGTAATTGTAACGAGATATTCGTTTAATTAAATAGAAGCCTGAAGTAGTTAATATAATAAACAATGTTTGTTTTATAGGAATTTCGCTGTGTGTACTCAAAGTGTTTATTAAACGAGCTGAGTTTCAAGTGACTTGCAAGTAACGCACACGTAAACAATAATTCTATTTATTTCAATTGATATACTGAATGTGGTTTAAAAAGCTCATTCAGTACATAGTATATAGCGCCCTACGGTCGGCTCAATAGCTTTATTTGTATATAAAAAGCTCGCCCAGCATTGCATATATGAAGCCTCAAAAATTGCGCAGCCATCAACAGTAGCCGGCAACGCCCCGTTTTCAATTGTTGTGCATTCAGATCAGTTCTAGTAACATGTCGAACCTAGTGCTTTATGGTATTGACTTGAGTCCTCCGGTGCGTGCCTGCTTGTTGACTCTACGGGCTCTCGAGCTGGAGTTTGAGTACAAAAATGTTGATCTATTGGCTGGCGAGCATCGCACTGAGGAGTTTCTAAAGAAGAATCCCCAGCACACGGTGCCCCTGTTGGACGATGACGGTACTCTCATTTGGGATTCGCACGCGATTTGCTGCTATCTGGTGGATAAGTATGGCAAATCGGATGATCTGTATCCGAAGGATCTTGTGAAGAGGGCGCATCTAGAGCAGCGCCTCTATTTTGATGCCAGTGTGCTGTTCATGTCGCTGCGTAACATAAGCGTGCCATATTTCTATAAGAAGGTGTCGCAGGTGCCGCAGGAGAAGATTGACAATGTGAACGATGGCTACACTCATCTGGAAACCTTTTTGGGTGATAATGCCTATGTGACCGGTGATACGCTAACCATTGCCGATTTCTGCTGTGGAGCCACAGCATCCTCGCTGCCCGCTGTGCTGGACATTGATCCCGAGAAGTATCCAAAGATTCTCGCTTGGCTCGGTCGCCTGGCTGAGCTGCCCTATTACCAGGAGGCGAACACCGAAGGTGCTGACAAGTACATAAATATACTGAAGAACGTATTGACAATTGTCTAAATTGATCATAATAACAACACAAATACATATATTTATACATATTATTTTTTTTATAAACGCATATTGCTGCTCATACATATTTTATGTGACATCAATAAATTATCGATAACAGTTGGAGACTTTGTTTCTTATCGTTCTATTGTGCAACACTGGTCATGTGACTATCTGGCAGCACTGCAGCGCACAGAGGCAGTTACGTTTAAATTGAAAATGTCGCTTGTGCACGCTTTGAAACGTTTTCGGCTTTAGGCATTATGCAAGCTGATCGAATATGGTGAGTGGCTTATTTAAATGAGGCAATAACAAATGGAAAGCGATAGAGTGTGCGAAATTATGTCAATCAGCCGACATCGCCTCATTAAATACGTCTCGCACGTAGTGCAGGGCTCGCTGATAGCGATTTATTGTATTTACATGTGGCTCAATAAATTTTCACCACGTACTCAATGATGGCGCCATTTAAAATACCAAATTGTCTTAATTGAGCTGTAAATATTTATTAAGTTAATTATAAACTAGCACTTGGCATTTTCCCCAAAGATATTTTTATATGCTTTCCATATACAGAACCTTGACCTAGTTTTTATTTTCTTCTAAAACAAATAAAACTTCTAAACTCACTTTTCTAACGGAAGCAGCATCTTCAGCTGGTTACGCCTCGTTTGGGCCGCTTAAAACATGTTCTTTGGCTGCCTGCTCTTTTAACAAAATGGATAACTGGCCAAACGCCTAACTGCGCTTGATTGCCAAGTCGATTGGAAAACCACAGATCTCTGTGGTTGTATTTGGCCTGTACGCACTGTCGCATTCATTTCGCATGGAAAGTTTAATACACATATATAGCCGAGCCGAGAACAGCCAGATCTTAGCCAATTGTCGATGCTGATAGACGAGGTGCGAGTGAAACTAATTTTGTGCAGTTGATGTTGTTGCTTTTGTTTGGCGCCTGGGCGAACGCGACCCAAATCGCGGCCGGGAGGACAATCATGACTCACTGCTGACTGCACTTCCTAGCACACCCAGTGTCAGGCACTTCACTGGCTCATAGCTAATGCTGTCTGTTTTTGGCCAAGAGGAAATCAACTACACACACACACACACACACACATACATATGCATACACAGACAGGCTATCATAGTTAAAGTCATGAATGCCTTGGTCAACAGCACGTCTTTCATACTGGTTTGTCGTTTTGGCTTTGGGTAGCTTCTGCCAATGTCTGCAACGTTCCCCACGCCGCCACCCCCCCCCCCCTCCCCCTTCCCCGCCCCCTTTTACACTGCTGTAACTTTTGCGCTTGAGCATTGTCGCTGCTTTTTATCGTTTGCGGCAGCCGTTGGCCGCTTTAGTTGAATTTGAAACGTTTGCGCGCGCGGTTGTTGCTGTCTGCAAAAAAGAAAAATAAAAACAAATCCCGCAGCGTGCAACTTATAACGGTTAACGGCTAAGGATAAAACGTGCGTTGGTGTGGCCGCAACAAAAAGTGAAAAGAATTTCGGCAACGAAATAACAAAAGGAAAAATAAACAAGCCTCGACTAGACCCACAAAAGTGAGCTTGAACCCGGCTTGAACCCGGCTTGAACCCTCGTGGTTAGACCAGCAATTGGGTCAAGGAGCGCTCAATTGAAAGCTGATAAGAAAGACAGCGATAAAAGCTTATGTAAGCAGAGAATGTGTAATATATAATACAAAACATATACAAATCACATGTTATTCAGTTAATCGCATACTTTCCATACACAGCGCATAAAGTTGTAATTTTTTTTTTTTGTATTTTTTTTTTACCTTATTTTGATTTGATTGATTTTTTGTGGTTTTGATATCGCACAGCAATTTCCACATGCGCATCACGTTTGTGTGTGCGGCACTTGCACTTTCCTTTGCCCAAAAAAAAAAATTGCCTTTCCCAATGATAGTTATTTCTAATTATTTATGCAGCGCGGGTTGTTTTGCCCGATTGCGGCAGTCATAAAAAAAACAAAAGACTTAGGACACGAACTTGCTGCAATCAAACTCAATACATGCAAACACACATATACATACATGTAAATATATATTTATTTATGTATATGTGTTCGTTGCTCTTTCAACAATGAATGCAGTCAGGCCGTACATACAAAAAAAAAAAAGTAAATAAATAAATTAATTTAAATAATGTTTTTGCTTGCACTCAACCTGTTAACCCAAATTTCAATTTCATTTCGAATTCTTTTTATTGACTGGTTTTGTTGTTGTTGCTGTTGCATTGAATTGACTGTTAATTGCATTTCTGTCAAACAGGAAACAAAATGTCGTATATAAAAATATCTACATATGTACACATTTATATATATATACATATATATATATTTTTTTTATATACTTTGTATAGATTTGTGTCTCTTCAGTCCAATTAAAGCAGAGCTTGCACTAATTCGCCATAAGTTGCAAACTCTTTTCACTCTTCTCGCTGGCTGCGGCATGCCAGACTGACACATGTTGCGTGCTTGTTGTTGTTGTTGTTGTTGCAATTGTTGTTGCTGCTATTGTTGTTGTTGTTGTTGGCCAAAGGCGTTTGCTCTGATTTGCTATAGAAATCAAAACTATCCTTAACAAATTCACTGCCAGTGGCCAACGCGTCTATCATTGTCAGCGTGCAGCAGACAGCGCCGCACCAGACTGGCAATAAATGCGTTTACATATACCCTGTAAGCATTATACATTTTTTATAGGGTATATTATTTACATTAGAATGTTTGCAACTGCTTAAAATCTGATGACATATTAATTTCATTGAATATGAATATGAATATGAATATGAATATGAATATGAATATGAATATGAATATGAATATGAATATGAATATGAATATGAATAT
>SCDZ01000786.1:0-52144 GCA_004143845.1 Drosophila lacertosa | reverse complement strand
ATGAATATGAATATGAATATGAATATGAATATGAATATGAATATGAATATGAATATGAATATGAATATGAATATGAATATGAGTATGAATATGAATATGAATATGAATATGAATATGAATATCAATGATTCTATTTTTTCTATTTATTTAATTTTATAATTTTTATTTATTTTTAATCTTAGAGCTTTAAAGAGTTTTAATCCTTTGATTATGTTGTCAAATTCGGTTTATTGCTAATTTTTTCTTTTTTAATTATAAATATTTGTTATCTCTCTCTCCATATGCATATTATCTATGTATAAATATAGATATATTTTTTATGGGTTATACATAATTATAAAATAAATCTGGGTAACAGGCAAGCAATTTAAAGGAAGAAACACAGCTAAAGCTTGTATACAAAAGAATTCCCATTTGCCATTAAATACAAAATAATTTACTTACTGCCTTTCAGACTGATTGTAAATAAATCAAAAAAAAAAAAAACTTAAACTTTAAATCAAAATTCGCTCCCCCCCACAAAAATAATATTTCATATGTGGTTGCCTGCAGGGTATGTGTTAGTCAGGCACTCCTTTTCATATCACAGTAATGTCTAGCTGCTGTTGTTGTCATTCTATGGCCACATAACAATCTGGCATTCTTTGACAGTGATATTAAAATATGCCCAGCACAGGCTGCTCTCCAAGCAATTGCATCCGATTCTGACCCAATTTCTCTTTCAGGCTCACAACTGCAGCAAGCACCTGTTGCTGCTGCTGCTAATCATAGAGCCGTGTTTGAACAAGCCAGCCACGCCCCCTGTCATGTTTTATATGCTCATTAAAATTCAATTCAACTTAAAGAGGGAAGGGAAAAGAAATGGGGGGGGGGGGGAAGGAAACTTTGCATAAACCCTTGCAGCGACTGGCAACGTTGATCGATATTGATGTTTGAGCCACTTGGCCGAACCAGTTGGCCAATACAGATTGCAGGCACTGTTGGAAAGTGCATTAGAATTTGGCGCCCGTCTAACGGAATCCTGTGCAACCGGCTGGGCGGCCAATTGCATCATCGGCATATTTGTGTCGCTTAGTGGAAAAGTGCGTCGTGAAATTGCCCGCACTTAGGGAGAGAGAGAGAGGGAGAGAGAGAGAGAGAGAGAGAGAGAGGGGAAGAGAGGCTGTGAGGGAGGTCGTTTAAAAGTGTTCCATTTCTGTTGTTGTTGTTGTTGGTTCCTTTGAGTGAAATTTTTTTGCTGTGCGGCAGGTTTGCCAAAGTCTAGAATGATATATGTATAAATAATTTCGATTGCTTTCACTGCAACGCACCCAGAAGAAGAAGAAGTAGAAGAAGAAGAAGAAGAAGCTGCAGCAGCAGCTTGTTAAAATCGAATTCGCATTTGTTTAGCCGCAATTTGCAGCTTGTAATCAGAATATGCTGCTAACGGTGCTTGAAAGCTTTCCCAAACTAGATACAGCAGAAAATAACCAGTTCAGCAGAGCTGCCATTATTTAGTTCGTCTTAAGAGAATGTTATATTGTTTGTGTGTGTGTTTGTGTGTTTAAGTTGCGGTTATACAACAACAGTTAAATAATGCATATCAAGGCTAAGCGAGTTCGTTGTCTAAGTCTTTCGTTTTCAACTCTATTCTATTCTTGATTACGCAGCATGCGTGTGAGCCTCAATTCACCGTTACTGCTGCTGCTGCTGCTGCTGCTAATCTGCAGCTGGACAGCTGCAGCCTTGCCCGAAACAAACGATGAGTTGACGGATGCAGATTTGGATGCGAATGCGAATTTGGATGCGAATTCAGATGCGAATGCGAATGTGGCTCACATACGAAAGAAACGTCTCGTTTGGATTACGGACGATGGACGTTTGGCGTTGCCGCCGGGCACCTCGCTGACATTTACGCCGACAATTGCGATGCCGCTGGTGCGACATCCGCCTGAAGGCTTCTTCTCCAATCTGACCATCAGTTTTCCCGTCACAAGTGAGTTGTAAAAGTTGTTCACGTCAATTGCTTAAATTATACACTTAAAAAAAATAATGTAAATTCTAAAAAATTAACTAAAAGCTTAAAATTATTTAATAAAATTTTTTTTATTTTGAATTTTTTATATGTTAATTAAATTAAGCTTCAAATAAATTTTAATATTTATTGTAATTTTGTATAAAAATATGTATAAAAATATATTCAAATGCTAACAAAATTAAATTTAATTAAATTTTAGTTAATTCATTTTTTTTTATTTTAATAATATTAATTTTTAAATTAATTAAAATATTTACTGTAATTTTAATTTCTTATCCTCAGTCGACTTCGACAAGCTCATTGTAAAAGTTGTTCACGTCAACTGCTAAAATTATACACTTAAAAAAATATAATTAAAAATATATTAAAAAAATATTAAAAATATATTAAAAAAAATGTAAAAAAAAATACTTAATTGCTAAAGAATTAACTTAAAACTTAAAATTAATTTAATTAAATTTTAGTTAACTTATTTTGAATTTTTTTACTTTAATTAAATTATGTTTTAAATGAATTTCTTATCCTCAGTTGACTTCGACAAGCTCGGCCTGACGGACAATCAAAATCCTTTGGGCGATCTGCCCTTCTTCGCGCGCTCCTTTGGCCACGGCGCCGGCCAAATGGTGGGCGAATATGTGTCCCGTTATTTGCACGTGCAGCGCCGCAAGCGCGACTTGAGCGAGCAGCGCAGCAGCAGCGAGCAGCGCGGCCAGCCGTTCAAGGTGGAGGACATGCTGCAGTATCCGGAACTGCCCGCCGGACTGAAGCACATCTTCCATGGCGGCGAGCGTGTTTTGCTCTACGGCGTCGTCGAGGACTTTCTGGCCACGTTCGGCATGGACGGCAAGGCGTGTCTGCTGCGGACCATCTGCGAGATGCATTCGCGCAGCTTGGACAAGTTTGGCGTCTTTGGCGAGATGACCAAATTGTTTTTGACGTGAGTGGGAAACTTTTTGCTTTTTTTTTTGGATAAGCTGACATATGTAAAATAAATATGATAGTGTGTGTGAGAGAGAGAGAGTAAGTGTATGGATGCGAGCGAGATAGAGATATAATGTTTGACTAAGCCGGAAATATATGCTTAAGCTGTCTAATAAAATACTGTGCACACAGAAAGAGAGAGGGAAACAAAGAGAGAGAAAGGTATAGATAAAGCTAGAAGTAGAAAATGAAATTGAAAGTAAATTTGTTCGCAGAGAGAAAGAGAGGGAGAGAGTGAGGAGGGAGAGAGAGTGAGAGAGATAGAAAGGGAGTAGAGTAAAGTTTGACTTATCAATTGTTTAACTTAAAGTGTGAGAGAGAGAGAGCAAAAAAGAAAGAGATAGAAGACATTGAGCTTAGGATTAGTTTGTTTGAATAAATCAAATAGAATTTATTGGTTCAGCAAGCAGAAAATATTATAAATAATATAATACAAATTAGTTTATATTAAATAATATTATAGTTATATTTAATTTATATTCTTTATTATATATTTTTTTTTTTTTACAGGGTCACCAAATCGCCCTTTGCCGAGCTTATACCCGAGTATGTGCGCGCTCAGCGCGTGGGCGAGGGAAAACAGGCGCCGGGCGAATGTTTTCCCTACTACAAGGCCTGCCCCAAGAGCGTATTTAAAGCGCTGGCCAACAAATACAGTGCCGAAGCAGCAGCAACAAAAACAAAAACAACAACAACAACAACAACAACAACATCGACAACAGCTCGTCCTGCGGGTGAATATCAGGAGCAGCAGGCGTTGCTGCTGCCCAACAGCATTGAAGAGGATCCGATTAGGGAGCCGCTGGAGCTGGAGATCAATCGCAATGCGGTCTACATGTGAATAAAGTCCTTTTTCCCATACATTTTGTTTTAAGGCAAACCGAAAGAAAATGAGTGCACATTGAAAGTCATTTGTTTGTAATTAACATACACTAATTATTGATTATTTATTGAATATTTTTTTTGTATTTATATAACTATTTATTGTTAGCTGTTAGGCGTTGTTAACTTTTTTTTCGTAGCGTATTTATATTGTTATATGTACTATATAGCCTGTAAATAAACAAATTTGTGGCATATTTACGCATAAACGTTGCGAGTGCAATATTGAAATAGACACGCATAAATATATACACATATATATATAGGTATACATGTATGTATGTTATACGTATGTATAGACAATAAATTCCAGCTGACAAATGTGTTTGCTCAACTGTCGCCCGAAATGATAAACAATTGTTGGGCTTTGTTTATGCCCACATTGCGTATACGTAATGTGAGCCAATGGGCCAGTAAGAATTCGCTCGATGCCACGCCGGTGTCTATGTCAGTCCAAACAGATGCTTCAGATGCTCCATGTGTATGTAGTTCATATAATAGTACATGGACACGTTGCGTGCAATCGCGTCCAGCTTCAGCGCCTCCTGCATCGAATGCTGCTGGCAGCCGCCAAAGATCAGCAGCTTATGCATTGCATCGTTGTAGATGATGTGCGTGTGGATGTTGAGTAGCTAAAATAAAAGTAATATACTTTAGTACATTTTACAGGGTATTTTGAGTTGAGCTCACCTCCAAAAAGAGCGTTGCCAGCGATAAATTGCAATCGCAGCTCATGCTATAGCGCAGGCGAAAGAAATGCAAACCCTTCAGTACAAATATATCGGATATATCGGGTATATTGTTGCCAATGCCGATCTTGACCAGCAAGCGCAGAACATTGCGATACTTGATCATGCGTTCGTCCTGGATGAACTGCATCCGCGGCACATACGGGCAGAAGCTGCGATGATCGTACTGGGGATAGACCTGGAGCAGCGCCAGCCAATAGTAAACATTGTTGCAGTGCGCCCAGGCGGGACCAGCGGGCACGAACGTGGGCAGCGGAAAGTCGGCGAACTTGAATTGAAGCGCCGGCAGAAAGACAAAGGAAATGATGCTGGGCATGCCGGATTCGCGTTTCTCGCAGGCGAGTATCTCGTGAACGAAGCCTTGGTCGCCGATCTCGTGGGTGCGATAGCTGAGCTTGTACTGGACGCCGCTGTCGCAGTAGATGCCCTTTAGCTGGTTGATGGCGTCGCGCAGATTGCCGCGCAGCAGGAGCTGCACATTCTCGGGATTGACGTAGCCCTTGGTGATCATGGGATGTGTGGTGGGCGCGTAGAGATTGATGTAGCCGGGCTGGGCGGCATTGAAGATGGGCGTCACCGGAAAGGGCATATAGAAGCGCAGATATTGCTCGAAGTCCAGTGGGACATCGATTTTGGAGCCTCTGTAGAAGGTGGCGGTGGAGAGTAGGTGTTCCAGCACAAATTTGTAGATCCAATCTTTCTTGCACATCACCTCGCTGATGCGTTTGCAAATGAACTCGGCGTCCAGCAGCCAATCTGTGTCGGACTCTTCGATTTCCATCAGATCCGAGACCCACTTGATGCCCTCTTGGAAGTAGGTATAACCTTCCGGCAGAAACGATGGCGAGTTTGATTCGCTGACTGATACGTCACTTTTTGCAATCTTGTGATCGCCCATGTTAAAAAGCTGTCGCAGCTGGCCGACGAGTTCACTTTGCACTGAACTTGAGGATCGACAAAAGCAATTGCAGTGGCTTACGCATTGATTAATTTGATATGCCGTTTGTTTGTACATGCGCATCGATTTGGCGCATAGCCAGAACATTAGTGTATCGATATAATGCATATAAAAAGCACAAAACGAACATAAATCCACAAGTAAATGTGCTAAACTAATGAAATAAGAATGTTGTGTAAGCTTGCCACAGGTAAATTACCATTAAATCGATTCCATTTTGGCGCTCACCCTACGTGTGTTTTGCAACACTGTATTGTGGCGGCTAAACAATGTGCGATAGTATCGCTTGCATAGTATCGATAGAATTCGCACACAGCTGATTTTGCTTGGTTTATCACGCTTGCGAAGTGTAGGTGCGTTTTTTTGTTTTTTGATTTCGTTATTTACAAAGTTCGCAGAAGCATAAAAACCGCACAGGAATTACGTGTCGCACAAATGTGTGAGCATAGCCAGAGAAATCAGTAAATAAATCGCTTGTAAGACAGGTAAGTAACGTTGATGCTGCCCAAAGACAACGTCAGCAAACATAAAGGCAAACCTAAACAACAACAACAACAAAAGCGACGCCAACGCCAATGCCAAAAACCCGGCCAAGCGCCAATTAGAATAATAACAACAACAACAACACGCAACGGCAAATAGCACTGAGTCAGCAGCGTCGAACCATTGTTTGATAATGATTGAAATTGAGTATTATCACGACCTAGCAGCGACAGATGATTGCCCGTCGAAAGCGGCCGGTGTATCTGCTGATTTTGTTGTTGTTGTCGGTGCTGCTGCTGCTTCTGTTGTTGTTGGTTTTGTTTATATCACGCGGACGTGGCGCAATATACCGTAATCTTATTGGCGCCCGCTTGTACAGCCGTTTTTCGTTTTCTCCCACTGTATGAACGTGTAACAGGTAATAGAACGCTTTTGTGATGGACGAGCTGGACAACAAGACACCAGCTGGCGGCGAAAGAACAGCCGGCACAGAGCCACCAACGGGCGGCTCCCAGAGCGACACATCCGAGGAGGAGGAGTATCTGGATAATAGCATTGAGCTGCGGGGCTATTTAAGCAAATGGACCAATTATATTTATGGCTGGCAGCCGCGCTACATTGTGCTCAAGGACGGCACGCTCTCCTACTATAAATCCGAGTCGGAATCGGACTTTGGCTGCCGCGGCGCCATCAGCCTGTCCAAGGCGGCCATTAAGGTGCGTGCATATACATGAGGGCAAGTGCTTTTAATTGAACTAATCAAAGTATAATGGGAGCGAGTGAGTGTGCGCATATCCGCGACCCTGCGAGGCGTCGTCGCCTCGCAATCAATGCAGCGCAATCAATTAACGTTGACTGTCGCCAGCCAACGACGTCTGCTTGTCCACAAACAAACACACACACACACACACACACACACCCCGCACAAGTGACAAAATAAACCAAACTGAAGTCATCATCGTGTAAGTGTGGAAGTGGGCCTGCCCCGCCCAATCTTGCGTTACGTTTATGGCCGTTAGGCTGTCCATGAAGTGGGGGCGTTTGTGTGTGTTTGTATATTGTCCGCCCACTTTATTGCTATATACTTAATCTATTTTTACTGTAAACAATGATTCATCGTAATTACTCTCCCCTGGGCCCTCTTCCATTCAGGCACACGAATCCGATGAGCTGCGCTTCGATGTGGTTGTCAATAATCTGAACAATTGGTGCCTGCGCGCCGAGACCAGCGAGGATCGCATGCACTGGGTGGAGGTGCTTCAGCTGTATAAGGAGGGCACCGGCAGCACCGACACCACCTCGCTGCGACGCCATGGCAGCACAATGTCGCTGCAATCGAATACAATTTCGCTGGCCAGCGGCGGCAGCCTGAAGAAGACTCAGCGCAATCTGCGCGAAAAAGTTGGCGAACTGGAGACCTTCAAGGATATCCTGTTCGTGCAGATTGATACGCTGCAGCGTTACTTTGACGCCTGCTCCGAACTGAACAAAAACAATGCACAGCCGCTGGACCTGGGCGACGGTCTCAAGCCCATTGATTTCAAGGTAAGTGTGCGTAATATTATCCAAATTATTTCACCCATAAAGAAAGCATACTCATATACTTATTTATTTATGTGCTACAGGGCGAGTCCATCACATTTCGTGCCACAACGTCCGGAGTGCTGAGCACATTGCAGCATTGCCTGGAAATCATTGCGGAGAACGATGAATCATGGAAACGCAAATTGGAGCGTGAAATTGATAAGCGACGCCGCGCCGAGGAACAAAATAAGTAGGTTGACCTTGACCCTTGGTGGCCAACGAGCCAAATGAACAAAATTGTTGTGTCAGCAACAAATTGCCTTGCTTTACTCTGTACAGTATTTGTCAATGGGGCGTATTTAGTTTGTCTGTGAATTGGAGATTGGCTTGTGAAGTTTTATTATCCAAAATATTGTATGACTATATTCTGTAAGCTTTCTCATCTATTAATGTGCTTTATTGGCATTCTTAAGACACGTCCATCAGTTGGTTGATAAAGCGTGAAAGCTTTAAATTTTGCTAACTTAGCATTAAAAACTGTTTGATTTATAATAATCTCCTTTATTTAAAATATTTACAAATTTAACCATTTTAAAGCCGCAGTCTGAAACAACTGTTGAAAACTCATTAACAGCTTTAAAAAAAACAATTCTTATCTTTTTAATACCAACTTTTGTTCAACACAAACAGAGTATTTAACAGTCTAGCAGGACTCTAAATTTTATATATTCTTCTTTTGCAGAAAGTTCAAGGAGGAAATTGAAAAGCTCAAACGTTTATCATATCCCGGCCCCGATTTCGAGGTAAGTCTATATCAAAAATAATACTCATGGTCATATTTGATTATTTGAACGCTAAGCAAATTGTAAATATAAACAATGTGTAGACGTCAAAAGCGTTGCCATTAGACACTTGGAACACGCCCAGCGGCAATCGAGTGGCCGCCCACACCCAAATCCCCCATTTTCCCCCTAATCGATGCAACCAGTTTATGTCCAAAAATAAACTTTCGTGTATTTTGTTGATTGTTGATTTATATTACAATTTCAACGTACGCACATGCCGTGCTATTATTTAAACAATTTGCCTGATTTGTAATGCATGCGCTTCATGTATATGTATATACTATAGTATTGTGTGTACTATATATAAATATATAATTATAATTGCAGCCATGTTTGGTTTTATTTGTGCCTTGTTTCCCCATGTCATGTTCCTCGATTCTTATCCAATTTAATTGACTGCCCCCATGTACAGTTGTTTACATCCGCATTTCTTTAATTGGGCCTCGATTTTAGCTATTCATAAGATTTTTGTGGCATACCACAAAATTTGTTTTGGACTTAGGGATCTATTTCTTTTTGGATGCGGCGGCATTTCCTATATATGTATATGCAAAACTTTAATGCTTAACTTGTGGGTCTTCTTTCTTACTATACTTTCTTACTACATATATGTATGTATGTACATGCATATGTATTTATTTTAATCCGCGGTTCATTCACTTGCTGACAGCTCAAGCGCAAAATATTGGACACAACTGCAGACGTTTAAAGTTAACGTTTAAGGTTGCTCAAGTACTTTGAGCCAATATTGCAGTAGGTCATGTGTGGGCTTTGGCAAGAGTCTACAGGGTATACTCTTACTATCAGCGGGTATTTATCTGGTGCGTTTATCTTGGGCACGGCTTAGGCTTTAATTTGAATTGGTTTTCTTTTTTGTTATTTATTTATTTATTTTCACATAAAACTTGGGAACCTTTCTTTAAAGTTCATTTAATCTATTCTAAGCACATTCATCTGTCGTTATACCCGGTCTATACTCTTGCTAGCGATTGTCATCTGATTGTTTGACAGCCCTTTAGCAACAGTTAGAGCATAAAAAGTTCGTGTTCGGCTTAACAAACGCCGCTTTTGTTTTGTTAGCCCGGCTTTGATGTGTAGCTTGGGCTGGGCCCGGCCCGGCCTGACCAAGCCAAGCCAGGCCAGGCCGGGCCGGGCTTATGGGCCGTGGTCAGTCGGCGGTCAGCGATCAAGTTGCGCACACGTACAAATCATAAACAAAAGCGAAACGCAACTTTTTCTTATTTTTTTTTTGATCGGTGTATTGGCAAATTGTGAAATTTTTGGCCATAATTAAAGTTGACGGTTGTCCAAAAAAAAAATAAAAAAAAAAACGTGCAATTGTTTTTTGCTGCATAAGCTTTTAGGCCAAAATAAACTTGGCAACAAAAACAACAAAAAATGCCCTCAATGCGTTTTCAATGGCGTTGCGGCTACAAACTGCAGCATGGCCAAAAAAAAGTGGTAGGTGTAAAAAGGAGGGATAGAGTGTGTGTGTGTGTGTGAGAGAGAGAGGGAGAGTGAGGAGGGTGTTGGGGGTTTCCTGTATTAAGTCAAGTCAACCGCCCACGCATTTATTTATTATTTAATTGCGTGTAATCCTTTTCGTGTGAAGCTTTAAGCTTTCTCTCTGCGATTTATCGCACTCTCTTTCATTCTCTCGCTCTCGCTCTCTCTGGTAGCTAACAGGATGCTGTCGCCTTATTTGTTTTTCATTTTGGGCACACAGCAACAGTTTGTTTTGCGCCCTCGCGGTTGACGGAAGGATTCGCTAGGAAAACGCGTCCTTTGTGCGTGCGGCAGCTGAACTCTGTCTCTCTCTCTCTCTCTCTCTGTCTGTCTGTCTCTCTCTTTCTCCTTCTCGCGTTTAGCGCGCTTTGGCTTTGCTTGTTTGAAAAAAAAAAAAGAACGTTTGTTGCCGTCCACTTTTAGGCGCTCGAGGAGCGCTCACTCGAGCCTGGTAAGCTTTGAGTCGCCGCCGGATGACTTCATCAGCCCCCAAAATAATGCTTGGCCTACATTTTGGTCACTTCAAAAGCAGTTCAATGTGTTTTTGGGTGTTAGTGATGGAAGCGTGACACGAACTTAAGGATAATGTAATCCAAAAGTGACTAAAACTGTCCTTAAATAAAATTTAAATTCATTTTTTTTTTTTTTAATTTCTGATTTGTTTAAGTTGCCCCATAAGGTAATAGCGCACCTATCTTCGTTAAAAAAAAAAAAAATTTCTTTATTTTTAATAAAAAAAAAAAAAAAAAAAAAAAAAAAAAAATTTTAAAGTGCTAAATACCTTATTTGATCATGTTGTCATAGACAAATTCTTATGAAACAATGAAATCGAGATAAACATCTAAAGAAACTTTCTGATAAGCTGCCAAATTGGTTGTACTAAATTTAAAAGCTATTAAAGATAAAGATTATGATTAAGAAAAGCATTACGTGCATAAAGCCAATATGCTACTTTTCCCTTTGTAAACAGAGTATGTGCAGTCGTGTGCTTATTTTAGTATACCCTATTCTGGTTAAATAGATCCCAGTCCAGACCATTATTGGCTAGATTCAATTGTTGCAGCTGCTTGGTTAATTTGGCCCGCACAACGCGCGTGGCGCGTTAATAAATAAATTAAATGTCGAAAACAACACGAAATTCCTAGTTCTCAATGGGCAAAGCACGCGCAGTCATCGCCACGTCCAAAGCAAAGCGTTGCGCCTCCAGACGGCGGCACTTTAATATGCACAGCACAATAATCTTATAAATACATATATATATATATATATATATATATGATATGTGGTTATCTATTATGCTCAGGCAATTACGCATGCCGGCACTGTCTGCAGTTGGGATTTTTCTTAGAGTCGTATACTTAATTTATGCGCTGCACGTTTCGCATTTCTTTGGGTGTTGTGTCATTAAAATTAATTAGGCCGAACCCCTAAATAAACTTGACTCCGTTTATTATTTTATATATTCACTTTTGCAGGAGGGTCCACATTCCACATTGCCCGAGGATGAGTTCTTTGATGCTGTTGAGACGGGCCTGGAGAAAATCGAGGAGGACATGCAGCTGCGCTTCAAGCTGAGACTCCAATCGCAAATCTCACAGACGCTGGTCAATGTGCCGCACGAGGCCGTCGCCGAGGGCGAGGAGGCGCGCGAGGAATTCGGCACCGGCGCCGAGGCCAAAAGCCATGCGCTCTGGCCGGAGGTAAGCCGGAAATTGTGCCACATTTCAATCATCAGCCATTAATTGAATTCCATTCCACTTAAATCAGATTGATCGCGTCTGCCGGGAACAGCTGCACTATGCGCGCGAGGGCGTCGGTCAGGATGGCAATGGCTGGCAAATCTTTGCTGACGAGGGTGAAATTAAAATGTACAAACGCGAAGAGGAGCTCAACGGTATGGTCATGGATCCGCTGAAGGCCTATCACTCAGTCAAGGGCGTCACAGCGCGTGAAATGTGCCATTATTTCTTTATGCCCGAGTTTCGCAACGATTGGGAAAGTGAGTAAAAATCATACACACATATTTTTATATATTTATTTATTTAAATTAAAACTTATCTGCCTGTTCTGCAGCCACGCTGGAGGACTGCACCATATTGGAGAAAATCTCAGCGGACACATTGCTCTTTCTGCAAACACACAAACGCATTTGGCCCGCCAGCCAGCGCGATGCACAGTTTTGGTCGCATATGCGCAAAATCAACGATGGCCTCGAGCCCGACACACGGGACATGTGGGTGGTGTGCAACAACTCAACGGAATATGCCAAACAGGAGGTGCCAACATAGTTCTAGTTAAAGATTAGGCTTGTCGAAGTTTAGTTAAAATTTGTAGATTTATATTACGTTTATGATCGCGAGGCAAAGTTTGTATAGAAAAGTTGCTTTCTTGACTGATTAGATAAGGCATTCTATAAAGTATAGTATTGTATAGTATATATATAGTAAACAAATCTTGTTAAGCTGTGGATACTTTGCTGTACCTACTGTCTACAGCAATAATACGCATTTTGGCCAAGTTTTGTTAAGATAGCTCTTAACTGAGAGACTATAGATATAAAGACTATAGATATATATAGACGATTAAGTCTACTTGCATGCCTTATAAACTTGTTTTATCTGTCAGAAAGTCTTATTTATCTTTCCTAAAATTATATCATTTAATCTATAATCACAACTTATCTTTCTTCAACAGTCGAAGAATGGCAAATGCGTGCGCATCTTTCTGACGGTCATACTCGCCTGCCAAACACATTTGCCCGACGACTATGTCAAGGGTCAGCCGCTGAGCCGCGATGATTTAACCTGCAAAGTAACTTATTGCTCTGTGGGTGCGTACAAAAAGAAACTATAAACAAATCCAGTAAAACTTTTATTTAAAACGAACTTTCTCTTCCTTTAGTTAATCCTGGCGGCTGGGCACCGGCAAGCGCCTTACGCGCTGTTTATAAGCGTGAATACCCCAAGTTTCTGAAACGTTTCACCGGCTATGTGATAGACCAGTGCAAGGATAAGCCGATTATGTTCTGATATTTGCCATAAGCAACAAAGCAATCAAAACCAATCAAACAAAAAAAAAAAAAAACAACTGAAGAAAAGCGTAAAACAAAAAGTGTTAATCCTAAAATGTTTCTAATTAGTTTAAAAGTTTAACTCTTAAGCAGCCGTTTAACTTACAAAGTGGCTACACTCTTAAAGCCTTTTTTTTATATATACACACACAACCACACACACCAACACACACCAACACACAAACACCCCGTTAATCGTTAAGCCAATGTAAGCGCACTTTTCACCCCCGCTAACAATTGCTGGTAACTAAATGTAAATGTGCTTTAAGTCAAATGTTAGTTTGTTCATTTTGTAAACCAATTAACTGCTGTTTAGCCATAAGTTATTGGTAAGTCAAGAGAAAGAGGAAGCACACACAATCATTTTTAAAATCGCGCTCAGCTGTTTTAGATATTTCTATATACTATCTTATGTCTTAAAACTATGAAATGCTTTAAGTGCAACAATTGCAAAGAACTTTGAATTTTATTTGTATTTGTACGTATCGTATTTTATGCGAAATATTATAATATATATATATATAACTAAGCCCTGTTCCAATTTCGATACGGCCTGAATCTAAAAGCCTCTTTTCTATTCAACTTGAATTTGAACTATATCGAATGTAAATAAAAGCAAACTATTGTTAACTCTGAAATAACTGCAACAAATGTTTGTTGGTTTTTATTAAATTCACCTACAAATTGAAATGCAATTTGAACGTTGAGCAAAATAAAAAAGTTCGAGTTGTGTTTGTTTGTCTTGTCATGTATTTAGACCACATTTACGGAATTGTACACAAACAAATGTACATTTAACTGTGCTTGTTTTGTTTTTCTTTATATTAAGTATTTTCCATGTGTTTGGTATAATTTTACAATTTTTTGTTTTCCATTTTCAAATTTTTACAACCAAGTATATTTAGTTTTGTATTCAGAAATTTTAAATGCCTAAATCTGTTTGGTTTGCAGTTGTGCAGTCTGAAATGTTGCATTGCCAAAAATGTACTCCATAGATTAATTATAACTTGAATCAAGCTCAAGCTTTATGTATGACTAGAGATGTGTGTGTTTAATATTTTTTAATATTTGTTTTTTTTTTGTTTTTTTTTCACTACAACGTTGTGTCTTTAAATGGTTTTCATATATTTAATGTATTTGTTTGTGATCATATTGTCATGTAAATTGGTTGGTTTGTCGCTTTGGCTATTGTAAAATATATATATATATATATTTATATATATATATATATATATATTTATATGTAATCAGAGTTAGGCGCTTGTCTTTTTAGTACAGGAGCAGTGTTTTTTTTTTTTGTGAAAGCTATGGTTTATAATTTGGCAAACGAAGAATCGGCGCTATATATGTTTAATCATTTTTTCCATTTTTTATGTATTATGTTTTGCTTGAGCTAAACTTTTGTTTTGGTTTTTGTTTTTATATATGAAAATGCATGCTGGCTTACGACTTTGGCTTTCTAAATATTCCACTAATATTTTTTTATATATATATATATATTTTTTTTTTTTTGTATAATTAAATGTTATATACTTTTAGCTATGTACAACAGTTTCATAAACTATTAGATGCATGTGTTGTTGTTAATTTAATTCATTTAAATAACTAGCTAACATTTGTAAAGTATTTTCGTTTAGTTTATATTTTTTAACTTATGAACTCCGGGGGAAAAAAAAAACACAATTCAATTTACTACCATTATATGTATGTATATATGTTTGTATGTATGTCTATATGTATGTATTTTATGTTTGTCTGTATCTATGTGTGTTTATGTATTCACCGCTTGGCACAAGGGCCATATATATATATATATAAATCAATATATATATATATAGGTTTTCATTCATGTTTTATCTGTTTAATGCTCTGCTCTAAACTCTCTTTGTGTTTAGTTCTCTCAGCTGTGCAAAACATTTTAAACACGGCCTGCCGCAATTTCTCTTGCTTTTACATTAAATGCTTAACTTGTATTCATTTTATTTGTTTTAACATTAATTTTTGCATATTTTTTGTATATTTTTTAAATTTATTTTCCATGCAGCTTTTCAAGTCCAACTAAGCATAATCAGTGTGTAAATAAGTCTTATTGTTTATTTTTATATTTGTTTATTTTTTAAAGGGCAATTTACTTTATTTTTTTTTCATATAAATTTGTTTTTGTTGCAAAAAAAAAAAAATTCGCTCAAAAAATTTTGTTGCGTTTTGTTGTTTTGTTGTTGTTGTAAATAGTTGCAATACTTTTAATGTTTTTAAACGGCATACACTTAAACTTTTAGTAAATGTAGTATTTAATTATTTCAATTAGTATTTTTTTTGTATTTTTTTTTTTTTTTTTTTTTTTTTTTGTATTAACAATTAATATTGTTAAAGAAATGTAGCGCTGGCCGCCTGCTAGTTTTTAGATGTGAATGTGAGTGTATTTGCCAAGTCTGCTTTGCCATATATTTGAAATTTTTTGCTTTGGATTTTACAACAAATTTTACAAATTTCCATTTAACGCGATTCGTGTTTTACTTTTTTTTTTTTTTCGTTTTTAACAGATTGTTTTTCAATACGATTTTTTTCTTTCTTCTTATTAATAGTAAAATTATGTTTATAGATATTTAAGTATGTTTGTTTTTTTTTTGTTTTCGTTTAGTATATGTTTTATTTTTGTTTAGACATTAATTTGGAAAGCTTCCCGCTGTAGTTTCTGATTGGCACGCATTCGTGGCGACGTTTGTGTCTTCGTCTTGTCGTTGGCATCCGAGAAACGCGCTGGTGGATTAATGTGGTCCTGATAGTTTGGTGGATAGTTGGATATGCTAAACGTACAGGGTTCTAATTATGTTTATAGCGACTATATAATTGTTTAGCATTCTGTTTTTGTTTTGTTACACTCATTCAGTCTCTCGCTTCAATTGCTTACCTAAATGTAGTCTCTTCATTGTGGCTCGAATAGCCGCTGGAACTGCGTACGTGGCGTTTGCCGCTGGTGCCCGGTTTGCCCGATTTGCGTGCCGCAAATGGTGGCTTCGATTTACGGGTCATGCTAGTGGGCGTGGTCTCCGACGATGACGAGGTCTCATCTTGGGTATCTGCGTATGTCCAAAAGAACAAATATATGTCAGTAAAGAAAACTTGTTGCACGCTGCGTATGCGTTATTTTTTTTTTTATTTTTGGTCTTACCGCGTTGTGCACGATATTTGGCCGAGTTAAGCGCGCGTGCAGACACATCATTGTCGGACTCGGAGCCGAGTGTGTCATATTCTGTAATTGGTATGTGAAGCGTTAGGATTTTCCTAACTTCGGAATCTGTTGAACCTGGATTGTCCGATTCTAAAAAGTTTTAATACGATTCGATGCGGTTTTGTTTTTGTTTTTTTGTTGTTTGTCGATTTGAATGAAGTTTTGATTGTGAATGTTAGTTGTTATTGAAGTTGAAGTTGATAAGAGCATGAATTAAATGTTAAAGAACATGGTTGGGAACTCATAAATAAAATGCTACAAAATGTTGTGAGGCGAAAATAAATATGAGCAAATTTTGCTTAATACTACATTGGATACTAGCTAATGGAAATTATACAAAAATATATATATAAATCTATATATATATATATACCTTGGCTCTCGGAGTGTGGATCGCGTAGGCGGCCGACTTTTCGACGCACCTTGGTATACTCCGGCTCCTTGGACTACATAAAAGAGAGAGAGAGAGACAGAGAGAGAGAGAGATCATATGTTTGTGTCTTATCTTTTGTTTCGCTTCAACTCACATGATAGCTCTCCGGCTTAACATCGTGATAGACAAAGGAGCCACGTACCGAGTGATAGGGACCGCTGTAAACGTTGCCGCTGTAGGAGCTCTCGCTGTAGGTTTGCTTGTTCAGCTGGAATGTCGCATAGGGGCAAATGTCCTCGATATATTCGTTGCCCTCGGCCTTGCCAAAGCTGCCCGAATCGTTCGAATTGGAGCCGCGTGGCGCCGAATTGGTTGGATTACAGCGCACGGCCAAATATTGCTGATCGCGATTCTGTTTGTTCTGCAAATTGGCCAACGAGGGCGACTCCGACAGCGACGAGGTGGCCAAACGTGCCTGATTGCTCAACTCTGTTAAGGGAGTTCAGTTAATATTAGCCTTATATTAGATTACAGAGATCTTCAGTTTTTTTTTAACTCACTTCGCTTGCGCAGAAATAATGCGGCGGCAATCAGCGCCAGAAGCATCAGCAGCGAAACGCAAATGGGCAAAAGCAGCTTGAAATTCGCATAGAACGGCAGATCGCTCAGGTGGGAAACGGGCGTGGAATGATCGTTGTTGTAAAGCACTGAGTGAGTGAAGTACGAATAATATATATAAAATATATATATATAAATATGAAAGTTAGTTATAGAAAAAAGAGAGGAAGTGTAAGAAAACTTTCCCTTTTAATCTGTGTAAATAAGGTAAATAGGAGAGAGAAGGGTATATCTATCTGTTTTTATATGGCTTAGTTTGGATGATTGGAAGTGTTTCAAAAATACTTTTGAAAGGGGGAACTACTATTTTATTGAACATAGACTTTTATCTATCAGTCTGCTAATGTTTGTCTCAGTTTGCCTCAGTCTGTCAAGCTGTCTGTCTGTCTGTCTGTCTGTCTATCACTTTGTCTGTCAATCTGTCTGTCTGTCTGCTTGTCTGTTTACCTGACAGTTTGCCCAACTATTTGTCTGCCTCCGTTTGTCTCAGTCCGTCCGACTGACTGTCAAACTGTCTGTCTGTCTGTCCAATAGTTTGCCCGACTGTTTGGCCGACAGTCTGTCTGTCCCTTTTCTGTCAAGCTGTCTGTCAATCTGTCTGCCTGTCCGATTGTTGGCCCAACTGTTTGTCTGTCAGTTTGTCAGTCTGTTAGTCTGTCTTGCTGTCAATCCGTTTGTTTGTTGATCTGACTGTCAACTCATTTCCAACTGTTTGTCTGTCTCAGTCTGACAGTCTGTTACTTTATCTGTCAATCTGTTTTTTTTGTTTGTCAATCTGACTGTCAATCTGTTTATCTATCTGACTGTCTGTCTGTTTATCTGTCGGACTGTTTACCCAACTGTTTGTCTGTCAGATTGTTTATCTGTCTGTCTCAGTCAGTCTCAGTCTGTCTCAGTCTGTCTCAGTCTGTCTCAGTCTGTCTGTCTGTATGTCTGCCTGTCACTTTGTCTATCCATCTGTCTGTTAATATGTCTGTCAATCTGTCTGTCTGTCTTTTTATCTGACTGTCAATCTGTCTGTCTGTTTGCCCAACTGTTTGTCTGTCTCAGTCTGTCAGCCTTTCCGACTGTTTAGCCAACTGTTTGTTACTGAGTTTGTGAGTCTGTTAGTCTGTCTGTCTGCCTGTCTGTCCGTCTGTCACTTTGTCAATCCATCTGTCTGTCAATCTGACTGTCAATCTGCCTGTCTGTCTGCCCAACTGTTTGTCCAACTGTTTGTCACTCAGTTTGTGAGTCTGTTAGTCTGTCAGTCTGTCAGTCTGTCAATCTGTCTGTCTGTCACCGTCAATCTGATTGTCAATCTGACTGTCAATCTGACTGTCACTTTGCCTGTCTGTCTATCTCTTCGACTGTTTGCCCGACTGTCTGTCTGTCTGCCCAACTGTTTGTCAATTAGTCTGTCTGTTAATCTGACTGTCAATCTGTCTGTCTGACCGACTGTCTGCCCGACTGTTTCCCCTGTTTGGCTTGCATCCTGATATAAATTGATATTAATAATCTCGAATAAACTCCTACAGAGTATCTTCTAGTCGATCACACCTGCTTCAATGTCTGTTACTTACCGCCCTGTGGCGAGAGTGTCGTAAAGTTGTAAACGGCCGTCGTGGAGCCCGCATTGTTGTGGGCGGTGACCTTGAGCTGGTATTTGGTGCCGGGCACCAGATCGCTGACCGTATAAATGCGTTCGGTGGGCGGAATATGATTGGAGACGACTGTCCAGGCGGAACGGCCATAAACCCGCGACTCGATCATAAAGTAGAGTATGCCGCAGCCGCCATCGCCCCACGAGTCCAGCCAGCAGGTGACGCTGGTCGAGTTGTTGGTGATCATCTGCGAGTGCTTCGGCTGGACGGGCGGATTGCCCTTCGTATAGGAGTTAACAATATCGCAGGGCAGCCCAGTGCCGATCTTATTATAGGCGGTTATGTACAGCTGATAGCGTGTGCCGCACCACAAATTGCTGAGCAGATGCGAGTTTGTCTTGGCGTCCACCTGCAGCTCCTCCCAGTCGCCATTGTCGCGCTTGTAGTTGATCACATAGCCGAGAATGGGACTGCCGCCATGACTGTTGTCCAGCCACTCCAGATGCAGGCTGTCCGTATAGCTGTTGACCACAGTTAGATTGGGCGCCTCCGGCGGCACCTTAACCACAATGCTATAGACGATCTCGTCCTTGCCCCAAGTATTCTCCACACTGCACGTATAATTGCCGGCATCGGTTGATTGGCATTCGCGCATATAAAGCGTACCATTCTTGGCGATTGTCTTTCTGGCGCTCGTCTCCATGTTGTGGCCATCCTGGCGCCAAATGGTGACTGGCGCTGGGGCGCCAACTTTGCGGCAGGGCAGCTCCAAGTGCTCCTTCCAGGGCGTCACAATCCGCTGACTAAACGAGACAATACGGGCGGGCACCTTGTTATTGGGCGGCACCGTCACCACCTGGGTCTTCTCGCCCTCGCCCATTTTGGTGGAGGCTGTTAGCCAAAACTGATACGTCGCCGATTCCTGGGTGCGAACAGTTTCGTGCATCTCCACGTAGGGACCAAGCAGACGCTTGTGGGTGCCCTCCTCGCGTCCACCCTCCAGCATGGACATGTAGAAGGTGTAACCAGTCTGACGAAAGGGATTGGTTTAATTGTTGTTAATAATTTATTGGGCGGATTGTGGCTACTTACGATGTCACCGTTGGGCAGATCGGGCGGCAGCCAGGATATTATGATTTTAGTGCTAGACGCGGGTATCGCTTTGATTGCCTGCGGCGCCGACGGAACTGCAAAGGGGGGAAGGGGAGGGAAAAACACATATAAATAAAAGCAATTGCAATGCAGAAAAAAAAAATAAAAATAATAATAATAAATAAAAAGCGCTGCATGAAATTGCAAACGAGGCGACGACGACCAAAGTGGGGTTTGAGGATTGGGGATTGGGGTTGGAGGATTGCGCCTCGTTTGCGAGGTTCATTGAACCGTTGCCACTTACCATCCTCGTGGGTGCGGCAATAAAATGGTTTGGTTTTCATACCGTCGCCCACTTTGGTGTAAGCCAAAACCCAAACCGTATAGTTTGTATATTTGCGCAGATTCTCAATGGTGACGTATTGATTTGTTGACTTGACAACCTCCGGCTCCGTTTCTATAGCAGCAACAACAACGAGAACGAGAACGGGAACGGGAACGAGAACGTTAACGAGTACAACAACAATTAGCATTGATTGGAAATATGAAGACGCCGCTAACGGGACTAATTAAATGGACCAGCGCACAGAAATGAGTTTATTAGCGCTCAAGATTCGAGTCGAGCTCCGATTCCTAATTGAAATATATTCACGAAACACAAAACAAAACGGAAAAAAAGCAAATCAAGCGAAATTTAATAGCTCTTCTCTCAGTTAGCCACATTTCGGTTTTAATTGTTAACGGAAAAAGCTCTGGGAAAATATTGTGGCTTAAATTGCGTATTTTTTTTATATATTTTATTTTTAGCTATTTTGCTTAAATGAAAATAATTTATAGGTTTTTTTTTGGAAACCAAGAGAAAGTTTCTATTTTAATAGCTACTAAAAAGTTCTAATTGATTTTAGATTTTATGTCTCCTATATTCTTTATATAAGCCACGTCTTATATAAGCAGACATATAGTTTAAATCATGGGATAATTATATTATCATATTCCTTGTAAACATGCGTAAAAATTTAAAATTCTTCTATATATTTATTATATTTTTTTTTAAAAATTCTCAATAAATTTATAAGGCAAATAAATTGGTTTAAAATTCGATCTTAGTCATGGCATAAATATAAAATTTATAAAATTATTAAAATTATTATTAAATTAATATAAAAATTAGGTTTTGTCTTAAAAAATATATAAAAATATATAAACCATATTTATGTAAAATCAGAATACTTATTTAAACTTTAGACCTTTAAAGATAAACCTGCTCGTAAGAACGAGAAAGAAAATCAAAGCTTAAAAATGTTTTGAACACATTTTTCCTATGCCTTAAAAGTCTGTTTTAATTCTTAATAAAATTATTTGAAGAAAAAAAATCTTATTTAAATATTATTCAAATCCAAAATAAATTTTTTAAAAAATAGTTTTGTGTGATATAAAAGTCGAATCAAAGTTTAAAATGGTTTTTGAACAATTTTTTTTTGCCCTAAAACTATTAAAAAATAGTTTTGTGTGATATAAAACTAGAATTAAAGTCTAGAAAGGTTTTAAACATTTTTTTTTTGCCTTAGAGGTCTGTTTTAACTATTAATAAAATTAGTTGAAAAAATAAAATAAAATTTTAATATTATAAAAATCAAAACAAATTATTTTAAAAATTAGTTTTGTGTGATATAAAACTAGAATCAAAGTTTGGAAAGGTGTTAAATATTTTTGTTTGCCTTAAAAGTCTGCTTTAACGTTAAATAAAATTATTTAAAAAACAAAAATAAAATTTTAATATTAAAAAAATCAAAACAAATTATTTTAAAAAATAGTTTTGTGTGATATAAAACTAGAATCAAAGTCTACAATTTTTTTTAAACATGTTTTTTCCCTTAAAAGTCAGTTTTAACGTTGAATAAAATTAGTTAAAAAAGAAATTAAAATTGTTATATTATAAAAATTGAAACAAATTATTTGAAATAAAATTTTTTTTAATAAGTTTATAAATATTTAGTTCCCACATATTTAAAGGCAGCTATATATTTTATTTGATATATTTCTCTTTCCCATATTAAAAAAGATTATTTTGTATACAAAGTATCAACAAAAGTAAAACTTTTTAAACAAATTTAAACAGGCAATTTTCGTTATATTTTTTGGTAAATATTGAAACGAAATTTTGGCCGCCTTCAAAGCGAATTTCAGCGCTCCAACAATTAAGAACTTTATTTGCCGGTTGGCAAATATTTAAATTAGAAATTTTCGCCTACTCATTTGCCAGTTGAAAATTCAATTGGTTTTTGTTGGCATTGGCGCTGGGCAGGTTAATGGGTTAATGGCGTTGCATAATTGCTGCCAAATGCCTAATGCCCAATCCCAGTCCCAATCCCAGTCCCAGTCCCTGTCCCAATACCAATTTTAATCCCAAAGCCGCTGAAGTAATTTCTGAACCAAACAACAGACAAACAGACAGAGAGAGAGAGAGAGAGAGATGGAATGAGTTGAACTTACCGTAAAGCTCATCGACCGATATGTAAAACACTTTGTAGCCCTTGATTTTGCCATTTTGTCCGTCAATATCCGGCGGTGACCAGGTGATATAAATCGATGTGGAGCCAAGCACATCGCATTGGGGCGACTCCGGCGGGGATGAGGGGACTACGCAAGTGCCAAAGACCAGAAAGAGAGTTTAAAGTGAGTTGCGATGCTTGGCATGTTTATTAAACGTTCGCTGTGCGAGTCCTGCGAGTCCTGCGAGTCCTTGCACAGCTGGGCCCCTTCAGTTTTTGTGCACGGCCAATTAACAAATCCAATCAATGTGTGCCGCCAGACAGGGCGGGTGTGTGCACAAGTGTGTGTGTGTGTGTGTGTGTGTGTGGGAGAGAGAAAGGACGAAAGGACGAAAGCACTTACCATCCTCCATTGTTTGCACAGCAATTTCCTTGCTGGGCGGCCCGCTGCCCTGGCTGGTATAGGCCTGGACAATCACATGGTATTGGGTGAACTTATTGAGATTGCTGAGCACCGTCTCGCCACCAAAATGGGAGCGCACCTCGACCGTCTTGAAGCTGAAGCCCTGCGTTGGATTCACCTCCTTATCCTCGGGCGTCAGCGACATTTGATAGCCCACATAGTAGCCCAGTAGAATCCCATTCCAATGATCCCGTTCCGGTGCATCCCAGCTAACGGCAATTTCCGTTGAACCCTTCGGCTCGGCTCTCACCTGCAACGGCGGCCCCGACGGCAGCTCCTCCAGCGTCGTCACCTGGACCACCTCCGAGTACTCCGAGGCACCCAACTTATTCTCCGCCGACATACGAATGTGATAAGCCTTCGCCGGACGCAGCTGCTGTATATTGACCACGGTCTGTCCTCCACCAATATCGATGTGTTCGGCATTCTGCCAAATGTCTGCAAAGGGATATTTCAGTTATTAAAGTTGTTGTTGTTGCTGATAGGTTTACCTGTTATCTGTTTGTAGTAGATGTGATATTGTTCGATGGGACTGTTGCCGGCAAAGGGTTGACTCCAGGTTAACTGCAGACTGCGCGATTGCTGTGAATTGATGCGGAGATTCTTTGGCTGTTCGGGCACCTCCTGGACGATCAGCTGTATGGACATTTCGTCCTGTTTGCCAAAGTAAACATTTGTTAGCGTTGTCTCATTCAAATTGCCATAAATTAGGGCTAACAACTGTTGCCAGCTGGGCGGCAAATGAGGCGACACTTTGGGGGCGCCAACTTGTCTGGCCCAAAAACTTTCCGATAGCCACAAAGTGTACGTGTATTGGTGTGTTAGTGTGTCTGTCTGTGTGTGTGTGTGTGTGTGGTTAGCATTTAGGGCTGGCTATCTTTCTCAGTTTAAGCCACTTTAATGAAAACTAAACTTAATAAAAACTGCTTACGAACGTAACTTGGAAAGCTTTTTATGTAAGCTTTGAGCTGACTTCGTGAAAACCTAAAAAGCTGCTTATTAACTTACTTTAAAAGCTTTTAGGTTAAGTTATTTTATGTAATGAATAAAAGCTTTTCATTAAGCAACTTCGAAAGCTCTTTATATAAGCTTTAAGCTCACTTCAAAGCTGCGGGAAAAACCTAAAAAGCAGCTTATAAAGTAACTTTGAAAGCTCTTTTTATAAGCTTTAAGCTAACTTTACAGTTGGGGTAAAATGCAGAAAGGCAATAGTTTATCGTTAAATACTTAAACAAGCTTTTAGGTTAAGTTATTTTAAGTAACGAATGAAAGCTTTTCAATAAGTAACTTCGAAAGCTTTTTATATAAGCTTTAAGCTAAAATGCTGCTTATTAAGTAACTTTGAAAGCTCTTTTTATAAGCTTTAAGCTAACTTTGATAACTTGATATAAGCTGCTTATAAAGTAACTTTAAAAGTTTTCGTTAAATATTTAAGCAAACTTTTAATTGAAATTATTCTAAATAACGAATAAAAGCTGCTTATTTTATAAATTAAAAAGCTTTGTCTACAAGCTTTAAACTAACTTTAGTATTTAAATCAACCTGAAAAACGAAATTGATTAAATACTTTTTATTAAGTAACTTTAAAAGCTCTTGGTGAAAGCATTTAGCTATCTTTTTGCTTAAGTTATTCTAATTAAAATTAATCTAAATAAAAGCTGCTTATAAAGTTACTTCGCAAGCTTTATCTGCAAGCTTTTGCTGCAAGCTTTAATCCATTTTTAAAGCTAAGTTTATCTTAAAAGGCAATGATTTATAAAAGCTGCTTATTATGTATTTTTGAGAACTTTCAGGTAAAGCTTTAAGCAAGTTTCAGCGTATAAGTCACCCTAAAAAAAATCAAAGAATTATTAAAGCTGTTTATTAAGAAGCTTTAAAAACTTTTCTTTGCTTAGAACTCAGCATTTAAGTTAGCGTTTAAGGCTGAGTTTGTTAAAAGCTGCTTTGTGAGTAACTTTGAAAGCTTTTGCTTAGAGCTTTAAGCAAGCTTTAAAGTTTGAGTTGCCCTAAAAAAAAGAAGCCCGTTAAAAGCAGCTTATTAAGCAAGCTTAAAACACACTGAAAAAGCTGCCTAAAAAGCAGCTAAGAAAGCTTTTGTTTAAAGTAAACTTTTTTGCCTTAAAATGCCTTATTTAAATAAAGCAAAAGTTTTACTTAATGACAATATTTAAAAAAATCAATTATTTTTTTTATTATTTAAAATATTTTTAGGTAAAAGCTTTGTTTACTTAAAAGTAAAATGTAAAAAATGTATATAGATATTTTTTCTAAGTTTAAGTTTTAAATTCAACTTTTATTGACAAAACTATTTTTAATAGTGAATTACTTTGCAATTTTTGAAAAAACTAAATTTCTATATATATATATATATATCGGTCTGGTTATAATAGCTACATTATGCAGCTCTTTGGACACAACAAATTTGTTATCTAATGGAGTTGAAAGTGTCCTTTTGAGAGGAACATTAGAGCCTGCCAAATATAATCAAATATTCCGCACGTAACTTGAAGTTGAACAATTTTCTGATTGCTTTTTATTTGCGACCAGCCCTGGCTGTAAACTGTCTCTGTGTGCGTGTGTGTGTGTTTGTGTGTGTGTGTGTGGCAGAAAAGTGTCAGCATGCACTTACCTGTCCAAATGCATTGTTGGCCTGACAGATATAAATGCCTGTATCCTGGCGATATGTGTGCGAAATGCCCAATTCGGAGACCATGCCGTCGTCGAGCACTTGATCTCTTATTGTATAGCTGTGTGTGTGTGTGTGTGTGTAACGGTATGTGTGTGTGTGTGTGTGTGTGATTTATATGCAAGTAAATGCATTAAAGAGATACAAGATACACATGCAAACGATGGCGAGATACGGATACAAATACAGATGCACAGTTGCAGATACACAGATACATATGCACAGATACAGATACACAGATACAGTTACAGATACAGATGCATTTGTGGAGATACGGATACGTGTTTGCGCAACGTGAGCGACGCAATGCAATTTTATAACAATGTTTTCCACGTTGCAGTTGTTATTGTTGTTATTGTTGTTGTTTTGTGTGTGTGTGTTGACAAAGACGAAGACGAACGAGGCCAACACACACACACACACACACAGACACACACACAGACACGTAGGCGTGTGTGAACGTGGGCAAATGTTTTTGTTTTTTTTTTTTTTGGGCAGCAGTTCCGTGGCAGGGAAAATATAAAGAGAAAAGCCGGAAATTCACATACATTAAAATACTTAAAAAATAAATAAAATGTTTTAGCTGCCGCAACAAAACAGCTTTTAGAGAAAACCAAAACTAAACTAAATCAAAATAAAAATCTTGATTACATTTAAACCTCTTCCCCTTCCCCCTTTGTGGCTCAAATTGTTGGGCATAAATGTTAAATGTTAAATTGAATGGGATTTTGAGCAATTGAATTGAATTGGAATTGGAAGCTGTTCTAAGACTCAGTTTAGGGCTACAATACGCCCAGCTGCCACGCCCACTTGGCTATTTGCACAGCTCTTTTAATTAAAAGCAATTTGCAGCATGCTATCGACTTGGAATTGATTTCAGTCGCCTAAACACTCCGGGCCAGTTGATTAGAAACGTCTAAGCAAAATAATATTTGCATAAACTGAAGTGAAAAAAAGTATAAACAAAATCTTAAATTTAATTTATTGCTGATTTCTTTAAATTGCCCCGTTAGATAACAGTAGACTTAACATGTTAATAATTTCTATATATATATATTTTTTTTTTAAAAATAGGTTTTAATTCAAATAAAAGAAAATTTTTTTGTACGAATGCTTCTAATTGTTTAACCCGCACTGTTTAATCAGCCAGACAGGCTTTCCAGGAGCAGGGGACGAAGACTTACCGTGAATCGAGGGACTCGTCAAGATACTGTTGCGTTGCCTGAATTTTCCATTTGAAGTCAATTGGATTGTCGCCCTGCACGTTGCACTGAACATGAACCTGTTTGCCTTTGGCCACCGAGATTTGTTTCGTTTTCGTCGGAAAGTGGGCGGGCACTGTGAACGGTGGGCGTAACATTAATAAGCTGACGTATGCTTGTTAGCTGCGGCATTACGCATACGCACCGTTGACTTTGAGAAAAATCACCTTGCTGACACCGGAGCCAATATTGTTCTTGGCCTCGCACAGAAAATGACCCTGCGACTCCTTGCTGATCTTCTTGAAGTAAATGGTGCCGTTGGCAAACAACTGGACGCTCGGCTCGTACAGAAAGTCCTTGTATTCGCCGGGCGTCGGTCCAATCGCCTTCTTCCACGTGATGGTCGGCTTCGGATAGCCCGCGGATTGGCAGTGGACGAGCACATCGGTGCCGGACTGGGCGCTCGAGTCCTTCGGCTCGAGTATCCATTTGGGCGGCACATTTACAGTTAGCGGCACTGTAAACCGCTCCGTTCCAGCCACGTTGCTGGCGATGCACGTATAATTGCCCGAATGATCCGAGGCAATGTGCTCGATGACCAAACTGGCCGAATACTCATCCAGGCGACGGAACACCTCGTTGCTAAAGGGGGGAGAAGAAAGGAGAGCTCTAAAAATTTTCTTTTTTCTCTTTCTGTTTATTAACCTTAACAGCTTTACTTTAACCATAATTTAATAATAGTCCATAATTATTTTTTCCCTGCTAAATCAAAAATCTCAATAATTCATAATAAATGTTGTTCCCTTAAAAAATAATTTGCTAATTCGTAAAAATCTTACACATTTTAGTCCCCTTAATAATTCGTAGTATATAATCTTATAAAGAGACGTTTTGTTTTGTAATCTTTTTTAATTCGTATTGCATTTTTTAATTAAATTAAATCGCCCTATGGTGAATTTTGTATTTCTCTTATTGCTTTTTTTTTTCTTAGCGTAAAATCGATTTGTAAAATTATCAAATACTTTATTTAATATTTTTTCAATTTTCCTTTAAAATGTAAGACATATAAATGAAAGTATTTTTATTGATTTGTTTACTGACTATAAAAATAAAATATCCTAACATTTTTATATTTAATTAATTTAATATATTTTAATTTTTCTTTAATACTTAAAATATATCAATAAAAATATTTATATTGATTTGTTTAGTGCCAATGAAATTAAATATCTAAATATTTTTATATTTAATTAATTTAATATATTTTAATTTACCTTTAAAATGTAAGAATTATTTATCTTGATTTGTTTAGTGTCAATAAAATTAAATATCTAAATATTTGTATATCTAATCAATTAAATATATTTTAATTTTGCTTTAAAATGTAAGAAGTATTTATACTGATTTATTTACTGGCAATAAAATAAATATCTAAACATTTTTATATTTAATTAATTAAATATGTTTTAATTTTCCTTTAATATTTAAGAAGTTTAAATAAAAGTATTTTGACTGATTTATTTACTGGCAATAAAATTAAATATCTAAATTTTAGCTGAATAATAAAATCCCAGCTAATTAGAATTTTTCTTATGTGAGCCTCGTTAAATAAAAATCTCCATAAATCGCATTCCTTCTAATTCTAAAAAAATTCCGCTTCATTCGGAATTTCTTTTATTTTATATACATATTTAATGGGATTAATATTTAAATAATATTTAATAATATTTGTTTTAGCTTACCCTGTTCCGATCAGAGGCTTTCCGTTGCGCTCCCAGCGAAAGCTGACGGGCAAATCGCCCTCGAGTATCTGGCAGGAGATGGCAGCTCGCATTCCTTCCCGCAGCATATTCGTCATGGCCTGGATGGGCATTATTTTCGGCGGCACTGCAAGTGGCAAGTGGCAAGTGGCAAGTGATGAATGAGGCATGTGGCAGAGCATAAACATACAACGGCCATATGATTAAGTGGGAACACAAAAAAAAAAAATGATATGAAGTTAGAAGCACGAAAAGTGCTCGACTTAAAGATGCCCCTTATCTTACAACAACTCCATATTATGAACAATTCTAACCTCGACAACTTTTCTCTTAATTTTGTACACATATAACTTATTAAGTATTTACCATTTAATTATTTTAAATTTTTTTTATATTAAAAAATATAAAAAATATATATTTAAAAATAAATGCAATTTATTTTTACATTTTTTAGTTTGAAGGAATTCAAAATTTTTTAAATATTTGAATGACATACCAAATTTTAAAAAGCTAGCTTTTAAAAGATTTGAGCGATAAAACGATAAATATCGATAAATATCGATTTTCGATAAAAAAAACTTTTTCTATCGATATGAAATTTGTTGACTTAAGCTCTTAAGATAAAAGATAGAAGTTAGAAAAAGTGTGCTTCAAAGCGATATTTATCGATTATTTCAAATATAAATTTTTTTGTTTTGGAAAATTAAAAAAATGTTTTTTTTTGTATATAATATCAAATAAGCTTTGTATAAAATGGACTAAATTAAGTTCTGGGAAACTTGGAGATATGTTTAGGGTAAGACAGCTGCAAAGCGATATATATCGATTTAGGTAAACATTCTAATGAGCTATCTAAAGAACGAAGTCAAAATGGACTGTTTATTAATTAATATGTATAAACAATTTCTGTTGATCGCATTTTGTTCGTTAAGAAATATTCAAAAAACTCGAACTGTGCAACGGTATTTATCGATTTTAGAGGAACAATTGAAGTTATCGATTTTTGAAAATACTTATTTTTTATTGATTACAAAAACTTATTTATGGAATATATTTATTTCTCTTTCTGCTGTTCATTAAAGAGAAAAAAGTGTTAAGGCAGAAAGAATGCAATTCCAACTGATCAGGCATACATGATATACATATATGATCTCAGCTCTGCCTTCCTGCCAATTAAAAGGACTCTCTTCACTTCACTCCTTCACTCCTTTCATATGCGCCGTGTATTGCGAAATAAAATATCCGAAACTCATAACAATTGCCAAGTTGGCTTAAGCACAAAAAAAAAACAAAAAAAAAAAATGGCATCGTGATTATTAACGGCAGCTCGTGTTGCTATCCGCTGGGCTGGTGGGCGTGGCACAGAGGCGGGCGAGTCACATCAATGCGGCTTAGCAACAGCTGCTGCGCTGATAACAGCTGCACAGTAAATTATTATGGAGGGCGAGAGATGCGACGAGATAGCTGGCAAGCACAGCCGCAGGCAGACACAGCGCACAAAAGTCAATGACTTCATTGTGGCACGCCCCCGCCCCCAATCTGTGTATGTGCATTAAAAAAAAAAAGGAGAAGAGAAAAAAAAAAGGATGCTGGCAGCTGGAAATAGTTGCTGCGGCTGCCGTTGTCGCTGCATAGTTTTGTTGCCAGTCTAATTGGAATAGTTTCATTGTGTGCAACTGCAAATGCTGCTGCTGCTGCCTGCTGCCTGCAACTTTCTAATTTGAATATTGGCAAAAAAAAACAAAACAACAGCAACAACTAAAAATGACAGAGAATTTCTAAATTACGCATACGCAGCGTGTACGCGCTTAACTTACCCAACACTTGTATCTCGACGTTGCGTCGCGAGGTCTGCTTCTGTTTGTTCTGGGCCATGCACGTGTAGGTGCCGGCATCCTCCAGCCGCTGCAGCTGCTCGATAATTAAGGTGCCATTGTTGTAGGCACGCTGCCGGCGATTTATGGGCAGCGTTTGGCCATCTTGCCGGCCCAAGAAAATGGCCAAAAAAAAGAAAAAAAAAGGGAGAGAATGAAAACTTCCGGCAATTAATTTCGTTGCACATAAAACAAACTTGTGCAATTTATGATGGGCTATTTGTAAGCTTTTCTTTTATTTATTTATATGCTGGGCTTACATTTTGTATTAAATGGCAAATTGGGCAAGGCTGTAAACTATTTAAATAAAATAAAAAAAAATATATATAAATAATCTAGTGAACAAAACAGCAAGCGAATAAATTTATTAAAGTTTTAAAATTGTACATTTCACATTTTTAATATACTCAACTCAATTAATTAATACATTTTAAGCAGAGTCTTAAAAAATAAAAATCAGTTCGGTTTAAATGACACTTTTTGCGAGGAAAAACATTTTCCAGCCAACGCAAAGACAACAAATTAAATGAAAAAGCGCCCAGCGTTCATTTCGCAGTATTTTTTTAATATTAATAATATTTATTGATATGCGCAATAACAAACAGCCGATTTTTTTAATAACACACGCAGGACGAAAGGAAAACCAAATAGGTTAAATAAAAAACGTCTGAATTAAAGTATTCGTTTTAATAGTAATAAAAAAAAAAATGGAACTCCTTTGCTTACCGCGCTCCCAGTGTATTTTATCGATGGGATAACCAGCCACAGGACATTTAACAATCAAATCAGAGCCAGAGATTCCCGTTATTTTTGGCATTTCCCGTATGTAAGGCAATCCATAGATGTTCACTTTGGCACTGTGCGAGACCCTGCGGCGATATACATATAAAAAACATACACAAGTCATAACTAACATTAAGGTGCGGGGCCAAAGGGGGACCTCAACCTGCCAGGATTTGTATACAGTTGCAAAAAAAGAGAGAAAAAAAAAAAATAGAAGCCTGACTCGGCAAATTGTTTGAATTTTATGTCGCTTTTGCCTGCAAACAATGCCGTCCCATTGTTGCAATACCCTAGACAGTTAGGCGTGTGTGGGGTGTGTTCAAAATAATAGTAATAATATTAAAAAAATATTAAAAAATGGGATTTAAAAGTTTTCATTGTATGCTGAAGAATTTGAATAAGCATAAAAGAATTATTTAATATATATATTTATTTAAAAGCTTACCTAAGTAAAAATAATGTTATAAGGAGGGAGTAAAAAGTTATATGGGATAAAATGGTTAATAATAAAAAAAAAAAAAATAATAAAAATAAAAATAATAATAATAATATTTAAAAAAGGTTATTAAAAGTCTTTATAGTATGCTCGAGAAATTGAATAAGCATAAAAGAATTATTTTATATATATATTTAAAAGCTTACCTGAGTAAAAATAATGTTATAAGGAGTAAGAAGTTATATGGGATAAAATGGTTAATAATAAAAAAAAAAATAATAATAAAAATAATAATAATAATACTTAAAAAAGGTTATTAAAAGTCTTCATAGTATGCTCAAGAAATTGAATAAATATAAAAGAATTATTTAATATATATATATATATTTAAAAGCTTAAAAAATTATATGAGATAAAATGGTTAATAATAACAACAAAAAAATAATAGTAAAAATATTTAAAATATAAATAATAAAAATAATAATATAATTATAATAACAATATTTAAAAAAGGTTATTAAAAGTCTTTATAGAATTATTTAATATATAAGTAAAAATAAAGTTAATGTTATAAATCGAAAATAATATATATGATAAAACGGTATAATAATACTTATAATAATAATAATAATTAAAATAATAATAATAATAATAAAAAGAATATTTAAAAAAGGGTATTAAAAGTCTTCATTAATAAATTATTATATTTATTGAAGCTTAACTAAGTAAAGTTAATGTTAAAAACTATATGGCATAAATTGGTTAATTAAAATAAAAATCGTTACTTTAATATTTACAGAGCATCTCATAGTCGTGCTTAGTTTTTAGCTCCCAGCTTTGTTTCTAGTTTTTACTCTGCTAACCCGCAATTAAATTTATGATTTAGCATGGAAATGCTTTTTATGCTCAGCTATCACAGAGCTCGAGAGATTGTGTGTATGTGTGTGTGTGAGAGTGCATGTGTGTGTGTGTGTGTGTGTGTGTGTTTGTGTTTGTGTTTGTTATTTATGGAAGTGTGCTCGCACTCACTTGCCAATCGCATTCTGGGCCGTGCAGGTATATTCACCGCCGTCCTCCTCCTTGACATTTGAAACATTCACGTGGCTGATGACATCGTCGTGGATGGTAACATATTGACCCACTAAAAACCGTGAGCTGTCAGGAATCTGTTCGAAAAGAAAATATATATATAAAAGGCAATTAGTTAAACAGAACGAAAAATGAAAAAAAACGGCCTTTGCTTGAAGAAGGGAAAGCTATGAAAAATGCATGAAAATCGAATTGATTGAAATTGCATAAAAAATTTTTTTTGCACTAGGCAGGAGGAAAGGAAAATGGAAATTTATGCAAATAAACGAAACAAATCCTTGAAAATGCGCCATGGACCATGACGAGCAAAACTACAGAGCGAAAAATGCTGCAAAACAAAAAAAAAACAAGCTAAGAAAATCAAGCAAAAGCCACGGGGCACGTTAAGCATGCCCCAGCTGCGGCAAGGGGCACGGCCGCAACTTGGCTACAAAAAATTGTTAAGGGTAGAACTTAACTAAAAAAAATAAAAGAAAATGAAAACGAAATGAAAAAGAAAAGCTGGTGCAGCAAACGCTTTTCGTAAACATTTATGCATATTCTTCAACTCCATCATCATCATCATCATCATCATCATCATCATCAAGCTCGCATGTGACGATGGCTGACGGAAACGGAAACGCTGCCTGCATTTCCGCTCTGCGCCAGCAGCTGCTGATGCTGCTAAGTAAGTGCTTGCTACGTGTGTGAACTTTAACCCACACACACACACACACACACACACACACACACACCTTGGTCGCACTCAAGATGGCAAACTGTGGCACCCGAAAACTTACCGGAAATCCGTCCAAAGACCATGTAAATTGCGGCAGTGGATTTCCGGTGGCAACGCATTTCAATGATACCGTCGGACCCGGCTGCAGTGTTTGCTCCGAAAACCAATAAAGCAGTTCCGGCGAAGCATCTAAAATTGTCCGAGATAAAGATAGAGATTGTCGAGTAGAGTATATATATATATATAAATATATATAGAGATGTGTATATATATAAATATATATATATGTGTATATATATTAGTGTTTAAAGCAATGTTGAACTTGGCTTGGGTCCTTTGTGTGTATGTGGGTGTAGAGATATATGTGTGTGTGTGTGTGTGTGGGTTTAACCCTTATGCTGCTTGTCTCTCCTAGCTGGCAAAGTTTATTTCATTAATGAGCTCGTTTTCAGCTGTGTGTGTGTGTGTTTGTGTGTGTGTGTGTTGAGTGTGTGGCTTATTAGCAAATGCATTGACGTTTCTATTGAATTGACCTGGTCCACAAACAGTTTCACAGCTGACTTTAGCCAAGCTATTCATATTTAATGTAAAATCGGAATTTGTCGATTTAAATAATAATTAGTTTTCTTCAATTGAAAGTTGAATCCAATTAAGCTAAATTTTAATTTTAAATTTTTATTATAAATATATAAAAATGCGCTTTTCTTTTAGCTTAACCTTTGCATAAAAATAAAAATCTGAATATATTTTAACTTATTTCTAATTTGTTTAAGTTGCCCCGTAAGGTAATAGCGCACATATCTTTGTTAAAAAATTTGTATATTATTTTTAATAAAAAAAAAAAATAATAATATTTTACATACATCAAATCCTCCCATAGACAAATCAAGCAAAATATTTTATTGCATTTTCCAGCTGCTGATTTTTAATGCGCAACCAAAAAGCTTTTCATTTTTTTCTTTTAGCTATTGCATTTTCCATTTGGAGTACTATTTATTTATGTATTCCTTGAAGCTTATTTGCTTCGCAAATCAAAATCAGATACGACGACGAGTAGATTTTTTCCTCGCCGAGTGCTGCGGAAAATGCATTTGACAAGCGAGAGCAAATGTTATCCAGCTGATGAAAATTGTATCAATTTCCGGCAGCGCAGCGGCAAGCGATGAAAATATATCTTTTGCCAGTTATAAGCTGCCATATTTATTTGTAGCCAGCTAACACACACACACACACACACACACAGTTGACACAATTGCTGCCATATCCGGTCGCTTAATGGCGCTCCGTTGGAAGCTGGCGCAATTTTGGGGTTTGGCTTTTGGTTTATGCCCGCAACAGCAGCAGCTTTTAACACCACAGTCTATCTCACTATGTGTGTGTGTGTGTGTGTGTGAGTGTAAGCATGCCAATAATATATCGAAATCAATTTCCGTTTGTGCCTAAAAGCAAATCAAAAACGTTGCCAAAGCCGCCAAAAGCGACAAAGCGCGAATACGAAACGCCTGCTAAAGTGTGTCTGTGTGTGTGTGTGTGTCTGTGTGTGTGTGTGTGTGCTGTTGTGTGTGTTCTCCCCTGGGCTGCTTAATGTAACAATGTGTGTGACTTCAGGCGCTGCTAAGCGTGTGTGTTTAGTGAATGCGGCTAACAGAGTTGAGCGATGATTTTTCACAGTAAGAAAAATGTGATGGGATAAATATATATATATATATATATAAATATATCTGTACATGATATATATATATATATGAAAACCTTGTTTTTTAGTTATTTAATAATAGCTAAATTGCAGCTTTAGTTTAAATATTAATAAATTGCTTCGATTTGTTTATTTTTAATCAGCATTTTTTGCATTCACAATTTTTGTTTTATTTATTTAGAGAGATTTAGAGAATGTTCTTAAGAACTTTTCTATTTTTTTTATTTGCGAAGGAACGTTTAGATTGTCGTGTTTAAATTAAAAAAAATTATCCAATGTATAATCAAAATTAACCATTAGATCAAAGCTTGACTTCTAATTATTAATATATACATAGAACTATGATAATATTATTATATAGGTTATTTATTTATTTTTTATATATAGCTTAAAACTGAAATGTTTTAGAGAATATTCTGAATTTTTTTAAGGGTAACGTTGTCTTGTTTAAATTAAAAAAATTATTTAATATATATATTATCAAAATTAACCATTAAATATCAAAGCTTGTCTTCTGATTAATAATATATTTAGATTTATGATAATATTATTATATATTATATAAATAATTTATTTATTATTTATATATATATATATATATATAATTTATTGTATTTATATTACATGACTATATTATTATGTATTAGATAATTTATTTAATTATTATTTAAATTTGTTATTTATTTATTATATTATAAATAAGTATCTGAAGGCAAGGCTCTAAACCTGAAAACGTTTTAAGCTAAATAAAACGGATTTTAACAGTAGCTTTAAAAAATAAAAACTGAAACTGAAAAACCTTTTTTTATCAGTGTATATTAAGTCATGTTCCTATATACATATAATGTATATTATATACCTAAACTCAGCTTTTGTTTTTAAATGAGAATTGGGCAGAAGAAATTCTGCTTTTTTTTACTGATTTAAATAATAATTAGTATTTTTTTTACTATCTTTAATCGAAAGTAGAATTTGATTAAGCTTAAAACAAATATTAATTTTTTTATTTTAAATATCAAAACTATTTTACATATATCAAATCCTTCCTAAAACAAATCAAGCAAAAATGAGAAAGTGATTTTAGCAATTATTAAATATTTTACTCCAACTGTGATTTTTACTATAAGTATAAATATTTCTTCATATTCACATATGTCACGACATTTGTCACTAATCACAGTCACGTTCACAGTGGGGCAACACTTGCGGCTAGAATTTTAGTGCTGCTAATAAAATTAAGTTGTCAGGCTGCGTTTTATGGCATTGTTGTTGCTATTGTTGTTGCTATTGTTGCTATTGTTGCTATTGTTGCTATTGTTGCTATTGTTGCTATTGTTGTTGTTGTTGCAAAATGGCAGCAATTTGCTAAATTAGAAATTAATGAAATGCAATTATGACAAACATTTATTTGTGCGGTTTTTGCGGCGGAAATTTCGCTCTTGATTTGGCAGGGGATATTAGCTATTAGGGGTTGGTTTGTCTGTGGCATTAGTAAGGGTCCCATTAAGGCTCGTCGACGCGTTAATTTGTGGGCGTGGTTGTGTTGTTATTATATGGCTATTTAATGTGTGTTTTGTGTGTGTGTGTGTGTGCATAATATTGCGTATACGCCACGGCTTACCGCCCAATTGAAGCTCAGCTGTTGATTGGATTTGTTCCCACTCATTGGAGACGAAGCACTGATACATGCCCGGATCATCCTTCTGCACCTTTTTGATAATCAAGCGCGCCGGATCTGTAAGGATCTAAAGCAGCAAAACCATTTGGTAAACAGCGGGAAAGAGGGAAAGAGGGAAAGGGGAAAAGGGGCTTTTAAAACAACTTTACCTCGACGCGATTGTCACGCAAAATGGGTTTGCCGTCGTGCAGCCAGTTAACATCGTGCACGGGATGGCCAGAGACAATGCATTGGAATTGCGCATCCTTATCGACATCAACTGTTTGCACCTGCGGCTGCAGATGCGCGGTCAACGGAGCTGTAAGGACGAACGTATTGATTGCAACTAGATAGGAGGAAGGAGGGGGGGGAGGAAGGAGAAAAGAACTTTTACCTGTTACGGTGAGTGACACTTGAATGGTCTCCTCGCCAGCCGTATTATTTACCCAGCACAGATATTTGCCACTGTCCTCGAGACGCGCCTGCAACAAAATAAAATCAATATTTGGCTTCCATACGAACGAACGGCGAACATTATTCGCATACCTTGGTTATCTTCAGCAGTCCGGCGGACACAATTGTGATCCTTTCGCTCAGCTGCAGTGGCAGCAGCTGTTCGTTCTCCTCCTTGAACCAACTAAAAAAATAAAATAAATTAATAAAGAGACCAAAAATACTTTAACTTAACAATTCACACACAGAGAGAGAGAGAGAGAGAATTGATTTAACTGATTATTGTTGGGGCGGGTTTTCTTTTGTTCGCTTTATCAAATTAATATGTTGATTGCATTATCAATAAAAAATTGCATTGGCCTTTGATGATTGCCGCTTGTTGCACGCGGTTCGTGCCGCAAAATGCATTCAGCAACTTTCAATAGGATGCAAAATGATTACCGCATTTTCAATAAGACTGCAGAAGGGAAGGGGAGAGGGGGGAAGGGGAATGGGGGGGGGGGTTGGTAAATGGGTTGGGCATTGGTTTGGTTCGTTGCTGCTTGCGTCACGTAAATGTTAATAAAAAAGAAAATATATATATTTATATATATAGTATAAATAAGTACATAAAGTGGACGCAAAGTGTGCACTGCGGGATTGTGTGGGCAAAGGGGGCGTGGCTGGGCATTGAAAGGTCCTGGTCCTGGTCCTGGCATTCAGCACGTTGCGCGTAATGCATTTCGATTGCCTTATTTAACGAGCATTTTGTGATAAGCTTATGGCTTCTCTTTTGAGGCTGATCAAATTGAGGAGGTTTCTTGCAGGCTTTGCCATTTTAATTGCCTTAAATAAAGCTTATATTTTTATATAATATACCTCAGAGAAAGAAGTATATGTGCATTGATATTATTTAAAACAAAAATGCTAAGAACATAGAGAATGTTTTGGATTTGTTTTATTTGTGTAGTATATATACATATTAACAAAAAATAATAAATATAAGCAAATTAAAAAGTGCACATATACTTCTTTCGCTGAGGTATATATATACTTAATAAGTTTTTTCTTTATAAACTTTTACTTGCTGATAGAACAGCAAAAAGTTCTCTAATTTAAATTCCAATTGTTATATTTTTTTAAATTATTATTTTTATTATTACTTGAAATACTTTAAATCCACAATATCTTTTCTTCTGTAATCGATTCTCACTCAATGTTGAATATATAAAATTTCCTCACATTTTTCCAATTAAAAGAGCATTTCCCGTTCGCTTTATTTCGCATTGGGAAATCATTTTTGATTTCGCTCGGCGAAAATATCAATTGCAAAAATCAACAGCGCAGCGCGTGCCATAATCTGTTTGATGTTGCAAGGACGCGGCCACGCCTACCGCAGCACAGCCAACGGGGCACGCCTCCAGCCCCGGCCACGCCCACGCCCACGCCCACGCCTCGCATTCTGTTGCATTTTTAATCAAGTTATTGATTTTAATTTGGCTTTAATTGCACTTGAGTGCGTATCGCGTCTTATGGCATGTTGCGTGCGTGCGGCACGTTGCATGCGGCACGTTGCACGTTGCCATTTTCTTAATTAAAATCACGCACGTCAAGGATAACAGCCCGATGAAATGTAATCGAAATGTATATCTATATAATTGTGTGTGTGTGTGTGTGGATAAAGGCAGCGATTAACATAGCCCCAAAAAGTATGCAATAAAAAATGTTGCACAAAGCATTTCTATGGCAACAGATGAGGCAGCCGCAACGGCGTCCAGCTGCATGCCAACTATTCAAACATTTATGAGCAGCGGCTAAAGGACCTAGCAGCAGGACACGCCCAGGCGGACACACACACACACACACACACACACACACACACAGAGAGAACTGTGCAGCAGAGCGCGGAGCGCAGAACAAAAGTCGCCGCTGTTGTCGCCTCGGTGGCTCCCAATTGCTGTTGTTGCTGTTGTTGTTGTCGTCTTGGTCGTCGCTCAGCGGGCGACATCAAATAACAAACAGAGCCAAAGCAAACACACATCACTTGGGTATGCTGCTGACTAAATACCCTTTGATAAAACCAAAAAAGGTTTTTTGTAAACTTTAATCAAAGTTTGAAAACTATTTTTGCTATGATTATTAAATGTTAAAGTGCAGTTATATTCACAAGATTTGTCATATATATAAGTAGCCTAATTGGGTTTCTAATATCTGAGTTTTGTTGGCATCACTTGAAAAACAAAAAACGTTTTTCCTATTCAAACAAACATTTTGAGCGATTGTTCCTATGGCAGCTATAAGATATATATGTTCGATATTTATAAGATTTTGCCAAATTTTTAATAGCCGAGGTAAACTTTTAAATTCTAAATTTAGTTCAAATAACTTGAAAAACAAAAAAGTTTTTCATATGAAAACTTAATATCTGACCAATTTTTACTATGGTAGCTATATGATATAGTCAACCGATATTGACAATATTTTGCTCAGTTATTGGTAGCATAGCCAAACTCATAATTGCCAAGTTTGGTTAGGATTAGTTAAAAAACAAAAAAGTTTTGTGAATAAAAACTTAGTTTTTGACCGATTGTTCCTATGGGAGCTATATGCTATAGTAGACCGATCTTGCTAAATTTTTGTCGGAAGGTTGGAAATATTGTAAAATAATTAGTTGCCAAGTTTCTTTAATATATCTTTAAAATACAAAAAGTTTTACCTACATAAACTAATTTATTGACCGATTGTTCCTATGGGAGCTATATGCTATAGTAGACCGATTTTGCTAAATTTTTGTCGGAAGGTTGGAAATATTGTAAAATAATTAATTGCCAAGTTTCTTTAATATATCTTAAAAATACAAAAAGTTTTACATACATAAACTAATTTATTGACCGATTGTTCCTATGGGAGCTATATGCTATAGTGGACCGATAAGTATAAGTTATTGTTTATAGATTGTGTACTAAGTGAAACTTATAATTGCTAAATTTGGTTAAGATATCTGAAAATAAAAAAGAGTTTTTTCAAGAAAAACTAAAATTTAGCCAGATAGTTCCTATGGCAGCTATAAGATATAGTTGTTCGATCTAGCCGATCTTGATATATGTAAAGTGTTTGACAGAGAGAGAGAGTTATGTGAAAAGTTTCATTAATATAGCTTTAAATTTGAGAGACTTTCAGACAGAGGAACCTGTTTAAGCTGGGTTGGATTTTGATATAGATAAGGAATATATATACTTTTTTGACTCATGTTTATATAGTCTTTCATACTTATACTAAATAGCAAATATAAATAGCTTATAAAATCAGAGATCTCTCTTGACAAAATGTAAATACCCTTTGCCAAAATTTATAACAAGAGAGAAAGAGAGAGGGAGGGAGAGAGAGGGAGAGGGAGGATGAGAAGGATTTGGTGCAACCGTGGCAGCCGCAACGGTGCATACCGTAGCGTATCCTGGCGCATAGTTTATGCATGCACCACGAAGGACAGCCGGCAACAATGACCCATTATCCTGCTACATTGCGTCCTTCGGCCCCATATAAGAAGCAATGCATGTTTTAGCACTCGAGCATGTTGCCACCATGATGATGAGGCAAGTGCTGAGTGGCAAGTGGCATGTGGCATGTGGCAAGTGGCAAGTGGCAAATGGCAAATGGCAAGCGTCCCATGATTACCTTTGTCCGCTTGCAACTTGAGCGGCGGCCCGTTCAAAAACCAATTTGCCATTTTGGCCATAAACTTTGCTCATTTGATTGATTTGTGCTTGACATGAATATAAAAATAAAAAGGAAATAAAATGTATGAAGAAAAGTTTGTATTTGCCCCGGGGAAATCTCCATAACGTTGCCGGCACACTTCAAAGCGTCCTTGTCGAACGGAGAGGAACGGAACGGAGAGGAACGGAACGAAACGGAAAGGAACGGAACGGAAAGATGAATGCCTTCGTCTTCTGACAGCCGCTTCAAGTGCCTCAATAAACAATATTTGATGTATAGTGTCAAAAGTCAAGCGAAGTTGTGAAAAACGAAGGAGGAGGGGGGGGGAGGACCTCTCTCTGTGTGTGTGTGTGTGTGTGTGTGTCTGGCTACGTTCGTTTATGATTAAGGAGCATGTTAGCAATATCGAGCTAAGCTGACTGAGCTGTCAAACTTTTATTATAAAATCATATTTTGCGAGTTTTTTTTGTATTTATTAAGTCTGAACTACGGGCTTATTTTCCCACAGCTTAAGTTTAAAGTTACGGAAGTAAAGCAATTAAAAGTTTACTTGGCTTTACTTAAGCTCTCTTTTAAGGCTTTATTTACTATTCATTGATATTACAAATTTATTATATTACAAAATTATAAGTGAAGTTCATTCCGTAAAGTTTTTGTAAAGTAATAAAAGTTTTTTTTTTGATTATATTTTAATTCAAACACATAACGTGATATGCATAGCTTTAAAAAGTAGTAAATATTTTTTAAAAATATATATATTCTGTTTCAACAGCTTATCTAAAAAAAAGCTAGTTTATCTTTTATAAAGCTGGCTTCTTTAAATTGGCCACAGATTCGTATATTTCCTTCCCTTAGTATATATATTAGAGCAATACTTTCTTTTACATATCTGCCATTGGAATAATAAAAATAATAAATAAGTTCTTTTCATATATCTTTACCTAACTTTCCATTCAAAATTTATTTAATTTTGAATAAATTATTTAAGTTTTATTACTATCATTCTATTTATTAGCGGAGAACTGAGTTTAATTGATGAAAAGTTTTTCCTTTTTCAAGATATCTCAGCTAAAAAAAGATTCTACAAGCCTTAACAAGATCCTAACAAAACCTTATTAATATTTGATTTTTAATGTTTTCAAATATTTACAAACGTTTGATTTTTTCAAAGAATTTCAACTACAGATAAGTTTATGGTTTCAAAACAGTTACATGTATATGTATATAAATATATAGTAATAAATGTGAAGTTTAATCTTTTTGGCTTGCTGAAAATAATTAAGTGTAAAATATATTTATATATATACTTTTATTTATTATTTATATATATTTTTTTATTTATTATATATATGCTATACATTATTTATTATATTATTTATTTATTATTTATTTATCTTTTATTAATAATATATTTATTTTTTATATTAATTTTTATTTATTATTAATATATTATTTATTTATTATTTATGTATTATTTATTTATTATTTATTTATTTATAATTTAATTATTATTTATTTATAATTTATTTATTATTTAATTATTATTTATTTATTATTTATTTATTACTTATTTATAATTTATTTACTAATTATTTAAATATTTTTATTTATTTGGCATTTATTTATTATTTAATTATTTATTATTTATTTATAATTTATTTATCATTTATTTATTATTCATTTATTATTTATTTATTTTTTAATTGTTATTTATTTTTTATTTATTTATTATTTATTTATTACTTATTTATAATTTATTTACTATTTATTTAAATATTTTTATTTATTTATTATTTATTTCTAATTTATTTGTCATTTATTATTTAAAGTTATATTTAAATTATTTTATTCCATTCCATTATTCCATTATCCGATCTATTACACATATACTATATGCTCCTGACTTTTCCCTTGGCGTACACATAAAACAATTTAATGTTAAATTTTTGCAGCTACCTGTTTAACAATCCAAAACAACCCCCACACCCCCCCCCCCCCACCCTTTTTTTTTTTGTATTTTGTTGAGCTTTCACATTTGACAATTTGGCTGACATTTTTATTTGGTTTTTTGCCGTTGTTATATATATTTATATATATATATATATATATATTTTTTTTTTTTGGCGAGCGTGCTAAATATTTCACATTGTCATAAAATGTGCCACGCCCCCCGCTATTGACCCCTTCCTGGTGGAAAAAGCAGTCAGCAATAGCTGTCTAAATATATAGTATATATGTATGTGTACTCACCGATATGTTGGCACTGGATGTCCTTGAGCAATGCACGGCAACGTTGTTTGGCCATTAAGGACGACATGCCGCATCGAATGCTTCTCGACGTTAATGCGCGGCTGAACCGTGCCCTTGGGCTCGGTGACAATAATGCGGCCGGGATATGTCGAAATTTGTATTTCGCCTGCAACAAAAACACACAAACAATAAATAATAAAAAGAAAAGGTAAACGCCAAAGCTAACGGTAAAGTGGAAACAGCTACAACAATTTACACAAGTGGCATGTGGCAGCTGTGGCAGCTGTGGCATGTGGCAGCTGCGACAACTGATGTGGCAGCGTTTTTTCTTCTTCTCTGTTCTCTTCTTTTATTTTGGTTAGATTTAAGTGCGCGGGGCAAATAAATTTTTATATATTTTTAATTAATTAAAAGTAAATGAAAGCAATCAAGTTGATTGCAGCACGCACCGCATGTGCCCCACCGAAGGTCAAATGCTTGCCGCACTATGTGGCAGCCACTTCATTATGCATGCACATTAAGATACCCTAACTTATTTGGTTTTCGATTGGAAATAGTTTTTATATATATTTTCTGGTCAAACAAAGTTTTTAATAAATTTCTTTTGGTAAGTAAGGGTAGTAGCTGAAATATGTAGGGTATATGGATATCAGCTAAAAATAAAAATGAAGTCCTATTCTTAAATGAACTCGCTAATTAAGCTCTGATTTTTTATTTTGATTTATTTTTTTTAAATTAATTTTTTGACTTTCTTTTTTCTGGCAGTGTATCTGTTATTCGGCTAACCACAATTTGGCTTTTGGTCATGTTACATGTTATCTTTGTTGTACGCGTGGTTTTCATGCTGTTTTCATTTCGACCTTGTGGTCGGTCTGTGGCCTGCGGCTCGTATCTATGTCCTTTAATGGCGGCTGCTTTAAATCATGTCGAGTCGCATTCGTTGCCATTTGTGTGTTAATACAAAACAACTGACATCTAATCCAGGAGTGCGTTCAGTGGGCCACTTGGCCAAACAACACCAAATTGCCGCCCATTGTCCTTGCAGCTACTCCCTTTCTTTCTCTCTCTCTCACACACTCTCTCTCTCTCTCACTCTTTCTAGCTTTGTGTCTGGCTGCTTGTGGCTGGCAATTTAATTTATAATTTCGCCTCGAACATCATTATTAGCAACAACAGCTACAACCCTTCGTCCTTGCTCAGCGTGGTCGTCCTGCCAGCTATTGTGCATTAGCCCGCTGTATTATTGTTAGCCGGCATTGTTGTGCCTGTTATTGTGCAAAATAAATGGATTTTTGGTTTAAATTGTAATTATGCGCTGCCTGCCAGCGCGGCCAGACACACACCAACACACACCGACACACACACCGACACACACAAGCGCGCACACACACAAAACGCACACAGACAAAAAGTGTTGCCTACTTTTGTGCGCGGCAGGTAAAACCAGAGCTTAAATCAAGCGTACCTCGACTACAAGTGTGGTTGTATGTATGTGTGTGTGTGTGTGTGTGTGTGTGTGTGTGTTCAGCTATCTGTGTATGTTGGCTAAATGAATTAGTTATGGCCAGCTCTCTGGCTGGCCAGCAGCCAGAACTGTTTCATGTTACACTTTTAATGAGTGCACTCTAAGCAGTTTTTAATGTCAGACTGCAAAAGTGTGCGTGTGTGTGTGCGTGTGTGTGTGGTCATTGTTAAGCCTTGGTTATGTGTGCAATGCACTAGTAATTAATATGCGGTAGCTTATACACACACTGCACATTTGGTTCAGACTGCTCAACTTGTAGTTTAACAAGTTTGATTAATTAAATGTTTAATAACATTAGGCAAGGCCAAGAAGGGTCAGCTAAGGTTGCGCAAGGAAAGCCAAAAAAAAAGCCAAATTAAACTTGCAACGAACTGTGAATAAAGTTTGTCCAAGCACAGATGGAAGGAACTTGGTCCTGGCGTCTTCAAAGGCATCAACTTTTATCGCATTGATTGATGATGTGTAATATGCGCACAAAGGCTAATAGAAATTCAGCTTAAGCGCATTTTCACACACAATAAACTTCAAATAAGCAGCACAAGATATCCCCACATAAAAGATCTCACGTATTCCACTTGCCATCTCTTTCTTATCACCTCTCCCTCTCTCTCTCTCTTTCTGTCTCTGTCTCGTTTTGTGTGCTTGGCAGCATTTCCCTTGGCGCTTTGCCCTTTTGCCGGCGATTGAATGTCACACATCATAAATTATGCACAACAAAACTGAAATTGACTTGAACAACAACAAGAACAACAACAACAACAACTATAAACTTTACAAATTTCACACACACAACAACAACAACTATTATTACAAATTGTTCACGTTATTGGCAATAGAACAAGAAATGGACAAAGACAAATATTGAATGGCAAAATGAAAATTCAGTAAATTAAGGTAGAAAGCAGATATTATTAACACACAATCTCTTTGACAAATTGTAGCCACAATTAAAAGTCACAAAAGTGATTTTGTTCTCGGAATTTCAGACATTTAATTAGAGTGTAGAAAATATAGTTTAAAAGTGCAAATTAAAGTTGAAGCTAAAATTTATATTTGATTTCAATTTTTTAAACAGGTTTTATTTAGTTTACTTTAAGAGTTTAAACTAAAGTTGAAGTTAAGTTTATTTTTTTTTTAACTATAGGTGGAAAATCTTTGATTTAATATAATAAAATTTGTATGAAAAAGCTTTGAAATCTATTTAAAATAAAATGTTTTAAATCAATTTTTGCTTTGCTTGCCAAAGCTAAAAATATTATTTTATAATATTAATATTATATTTTTATTAATTATAATATTTTTATTTAGGCAATTTCATAATTTTTACAGATGACATTTTTAAATAGAACAAAATGACATAATAATAGAAATAAAAATAAAAAAAACTTATCAAAGATTAAAAATAATTTATAATTGTAAAGCCACAAAATTCCAAATTATTCTGGCTTGTTTAACTATTCAAACCAAAGCTTTGTCTGTTATAAAATAAAGCTAGCCTAAAAGCTGCAGCTGAAGTCGAAGAATTTAGAAAGCCGCAAAGTTTCTGAGTCAACTTCATATTCATAAAATGTTTGCATACGAAAAGAAAAGAAAGAACCTTGGCAAAAATTACCTTTGGCTGAACTTTAAATTGGCTTTTGTTTAGCAATAAATTATGGAAGAGAATTGAAGGTGAAAAGCAATTTGAAAATGCCAACTTGAATGGCATTCAATTTTAATATTGGCCCAGTTATATAAGCCGGCCATAACGGTACGCCCAAAGCTGCTAATTAATTCAACTTAATTATGTGCCAACACAACTTGCCAACAGCATCAGTCGCTAAGAGGGATGAAGGGATGTGAATAAGGGATGGGGGATGGGGGATGGGGATGCAGTGAAGCATTGCTGACTGGACGATTAAGCTGGAAATGTGATTATCACGTACCTGTCAGTCTATTTACTGTGCGGCATGTGTAGCTTTTGTACGCATCATTGGGTCCCGCATTATTTATGTACAATTCGCCGTTCGAGAGGACCGTGTACTTGCCACCGATGTCCGTGTTCGGATACAGATGCATGCCCGTGTCCTGCACCCAAGCGGTCACCAATACAAACTCTGACATGTAGCTGGGCACCTGCATCAAGGATAAGTAAATTTGATCAATTTTATTTGCCTGTTAAATGCATTTTGTGGCCGAATTCCGAGTTCGTTTTCGCTTTCACTCTCAACTTAACTCAACTGAACTTAACTCAACTGAACTCAACTCGAGGCGGATCCTTTTTGGCTTACCTGACATTTTAGCACTGCCGTGTTGCCCGTCATCACGTATTCGTCGTGCACCTGGACCGTGTACTTTTGGTTGACAACTGTAACAAAAAAAATGGAAATGTTCTTGACTTTATTTAATATCAAGCATACGCCACGTTTAACGCAGCTGTTGCAGTCACAAAACAAAGTTTAAGGGGCAATTATGTTTTGTGCGTTTCTCGTATTTTTTTTTATTAGCCAAAATCCTTTTTGTTTAATTCGTATAGCTATAAAAGTAAAAAAGGTTATTTGGCTTTTAGACTTGGGTTTCTGACAGCCAAAATATGTCGCACATTAAAAGCACACACACCACAAAGAACCCTCTGTTAACCCACACACACACACACACACACACACACACACACATAGTACGTGTCCAGCACTTTGTGACACTTTGCAAAAGTGTGACCGTTTGTCAGGCTGGCGTCGACGTTGACGTCGACAGCGACGTCGACAGCGACGTCGTCAACAGGCCCGTTAAAAAATTGGTTGTGGCAATTTGAGTTAAAGATTTTTTTCGTCGCTCTGCACAGCAACAAAATTAAGAATGACAAGCAGTCTAAAACAGAGTGCAAAACTCCCCGCACAGTGGGTAAAAGTTTGTTTGTAACGTGATAAAAAAAAGTTCATGGGAAAAGTTGTACAAAAAATCATACCAAAAAAATATGTTTTTTTTTTTTGTTATCTATAAATTTGTTAAGAAATTTATTTATTATTTTATTAAGTGAACAATATCAAGTCAAGAAAAAAGTTGTGAAAAAATCATATGAAAAAAGGTTTTCTTTTGGTTATCATAAGATTTGTTAAGTAATTTATTGATAAAATATTAATGAATGCAAAAAAAATATTTATGGCTTATATTTGTGAGTTGTACAATATAAACTATACAAATATATATTTATATATATATATTGGATAAAAAAAATTAGATTTAATATTTCTATAATGCTAGAATTTGTCTTATAAGCTAAGCTTGTAGTTATGGGATTTAGTTTTAATATAAGTTAATGCTTATATATAAATATGTAATTTAGTACTATACTATATAGTACATAGATATGTATATATATAAAGCTTAAATATTTATTTTTATTTTTATTATTTTATTTTTGTATGTTGAAAATTTGAATTAATAAAGAAAATTAAGGCTTTTGTAATTATCTAATCAATATTTTTATAAATTTGAAGCTTTTTCAAATAATTGATATTTAATTTTCCAACTCTTAGCAAAAGAACTTCGAAATATTTTAAATAAAAGAATTTGCTATTGTCAGAATTTAAATAAAAAATTAATTTCAAGCTAAAAAGTTAGCTAAAGAAATTATTTCTAATTTATAAAACACTTCTTGTGTGCTAATAAAAATGTGAAAAATTATATAAAAAATTGACTGAAATAAATGTAAAGTTTTCCATTTTTTGTTAACAATGTTTTGACCACTGTGCGAACTTGGTCACATGCTTAGCACGCAGCGCTTAGCTCTAGTTGTCGGCTTTAACCGAAATCGCCCCGGCCACGCCCACCGCCCCAGCGCTGTCCTTTTTTTTTTTTTTTTGTAAATTAATTAAGATGGACAAAGGCAATTTTCTGCACGCGTCACTTGAAAAGTGAAAAGTGTTTGAAATGCGTTTCGCGTTCAGTGTGCGAATTGTTTTTGGGTTAATCTTCTTAAAGCATTAGGGCCTATATAATGTGTGGGTGTGGCAGTATATATAGTATATATATGTGTGTGTGTGTTTGTGCAACCTCTTTTTTAAATGCCGCTCACGAATTGGTTTTTGTTTGGCCAACTTTAATATGCTAAAATTGGATAAAGTTTAATTTGAAAAGTTGTTGTTATTATTTGGGAGTTTATTTTTGTTGTTGTTGTTGTTGTTGTTGTTCGTTCCTATGCAGAATGAAAAACCGAAAAACTTTGTGACAACATTTTATTATAATTCCTCTGACCGAAGAGCGGCTGCTGTTTTCAGTTGAGTGCAACTTTTTTTTTGTCTTCTTCTTTTTTTTTGTTTTTTGTATTTTCTATTTTATTTTGCATCTTCATTATGTGTATTGCAGGACAAGGCAGGACAGAACAGGACCTCGTCTGCTTCTTCTTATTTTTTTTTTTTTTTGGAGTTTTTTCGGTGCATAGTTTTGTATTTGAAAGTTGCTTTGCTGTGTTGCATGTGGCAACATTGTGTTGCATGGAAGGACAGCTGGGCAGGAAAGTACGAATGAAAGCTAAGTTTATAGTCAGCATACAAAGTAAGTGAAAAGGGGGCAGGGGAGGGGAGGGGGGTGGGAAATTTGAGGCTAGACGGAAATTCATTTCCGCTTTGTTTTGTATGTGTTTATCGCCAATTGTGGCGCAACTTTTTGTTGCACAAATTTATGTTTATGATGCGCGCTCGTCTTTGGCTGATTTGCAGTTATTGTGCCAGCAACTATTAAATTATGCAGGGGGGTGGTAAAAGGGGGAATGGGGGGGGGGCTTTGCTCAACGATGTGCATTCAACTAATTAGGAACAAATTACGCAGGTTTCATACACAACGACAACGGCAGGTGGCCTCCGTTGCAGCCAACTTTGTAGCTCAATCAAAAACTTTGATAACAGCCACAGACAAAGTAGCTAACTGCATGTGTATGTGTGTGTGTGTGTGTGTGTGTGTGTGTGCAATGCAAATGTGCAAGCCAAGTCACAACTTTGTGGCATCATTCATCAGACTCAAAAGCAACTTTTGCATGCTCGGAGAATTTGTCAAAAGTCGCTTTTCGTTGTTTTGTTGCTGGTCGCTAATTTCGCGCACTTAGAAGCCAAAACAAAAAATCAGTCAAGGCTTTAACGCATGCTGCGAGCTAAGCGACGGCAATTAAATAAAGCAACTGCTAACTTGGCCCAGAGACGACGCCCTGGCGCCAATACGATATATACCAAAGTCAACTGCACACATTAGCCAAGAAATTAGTGTGTAACTGTGGGAAAGGGCTTTTTTTTTTTTTTTTTTTTTTGGGGTTTGGATCCCTTGGCAACTTTTGCAAATTAGGCAAAACGTTTTGCGCCAAATCTACGCGCTGTCAAATTGCTCAAGCGTAAAGCGTTGCGGCCACTCGCCTAGAAACTGGCCAGAAAAAAAAAAAAAAAAACTAAGGAGGAGAGAAGCAGGACCAACAAAAAACAACAACAACAACAACAACAACAAGCATATTCTGCACGCACAGAGGAAAAAGCAAACAAAGCGACCGCAAATAAAATAAAAGGCCAGCAGTTATTTATGGGTTAAGTCGACCATTGAATACACTTTAAAAAATATATATATATTATATTTATAATAAGTTACTGAAGAGAGTTTCAATTCTTATGTTAATAAACTTTGAAAAATATGCTAAAAGTTTATTTTATCTTTTAATTGTCGAGTTAAGTTGAGATATATTAAATAACAAAAAAAGGTTTGACATACAAAAACTTAGTTTTAGTTCAAATAGAAAATTTAAAAAAATCTTTTCTAACAACAAGAAAATGTTGAATATTATTTAAAAATATATATAAAAAAAATATATATATATGTATATATAATTATACATATATATATATATATGTAAATTTTAATTATTTATTAGCTTTTAAGCTTAGCTTTTAAACTTAATAACATTGTTAGCTGATATTTATTAAATAAAACCAACATATCCAAAAACACAAGTTAATTATTAACTAAAAACTTTGCTTTTAAATAACTTGCCAAACAAAAGTTATGTAAAAAAACATAATTTGTTTATAGATAACCGATCAGGCCAAAGCTGCTATATATGCTAACTGCATTAAAAAGAAGTATCTGTATAAAATTTTATTATGATAGCTTGAAAAGTAAATGTTTTCATTGCATACAAAAAAAACATATTTAAATCTATAAATATATATAGTATATATAATTATAGTATATATAATTATAATATATATATATTCTCACTTCGTTAATATATGTTACAAATTTAATGACAGATGTCTCATAGGCCGCAGCTAGCTAGCGTATACACGGCGTATACGTAACGTTTAGTTGAGTTGCTGAAAAATGACCGGCGAACGTTGAAACTTTGCATGTAGCCATCTATTTGTGTGTGAGTGTGTGTGTGAGTGTGTGTGTTAGTGAGTAGTAGAAGAAGAGGAGGTAAGGGGAAGGATGGGGGGGCAGCTTACATATCTTAGATCTTTGCGGTGGCGACTTCTCTGTTTGTTTTTGCTTTCAACTGTTTTCTTTCCGCACAGCTTATATATATATATAAATGTGTGTGTGTGTGTGTGTGTGTGTGTGTTTGTGCTGGACTGTTAATTAAACGCAGCAGCAGCAAAAGGAGCCCAAAAGTCAAGAGTCATGAGCTCCCCTTTGAGAGTTTTATCTACGCAACTGAGCATTTTATATGGCATTCATAGCTTTTATGACCATTGCTAATTGTTGTTTTTGTGTCCAGCATTTACTGTAGTTACAGTTCTTGTTGTTGTTGTTGTTGTTGTTGTTGTTGGCTGGCCAATGAGCCGGAAAATCCAGGCGACATGCGATGCCAATCAAAGTGATTGGCCATGGCCGAAACTCGACATTCTGGCCAAAATGGCCGTTCATTAATGCACTTTAATAAAGCGCTCGCCAAGTGGCTAATGAATGACAAAGTTTGACCAGTTTCAAACTGGCCAAAACACTAAAAAAATATATATATAAAAATAAACATCCAAAGCCAACAAACAAGTCGAAGTTTAAGTGCGCTTTACAAACTGCTTGAAGGGCTTAAAAAAAAAACCAGTTGAAAGTTTAAAACTTGTTTATAATTTATCGAATACTCAACAGTGAAATAAAAATATACTTTTTTATTTTTTTTTACTTTTAAAGTGTTTTTTAATGGTTCGGGAAACATAATTCAATAAGAATTAAAATATTTAAAAGCAATAAATACTTGGTGACTTTTTGTAGAATTACTCATTTAACATTCCTAGTGAAATAATATTAAATAATTAATATTCTATTTATTTTATAACTTGGAAAAGACATACTCTTTTAATATTTCTTGTAAAGTTAAATAAAATATTAAATATTCTTGTTGTAAAATATGAATATACATATAGTATAAGCAAAAGTCACATTGATACACATGCATTCATTTGATGCTTGTATGTGTCAGTGAGATTGAGGATGAG